>LUCH01000775.1:0-94096 GCA_013368495.1 Paragonimus heterotremus
CCCGCTGCACGGACGTGGCCAACCCGCGTATTCGAGGGCCTGAAAGGAAGCGGAAGGGAGTATGTGTAACAAAACAAGATGGCGGCGCACTACACACTGTTACAAACTTGAAATTCGACTACTCCGCGGCGATTTTATCCTCAAACCCCCTTGCAGTAAGCCTGGTATAAAAAGTTCGTCTCTGTAGCGCATGGAGACGGCCAGCGAGAACATGTTGGAAGATTTCCAAGCTTCGTCCTCGGACTTTCTTTGGGTAGTGGTTTTTTTCTTATAAAATTATCAATCATTAAAGCAGCCTGCTTTCTGATGTTGTTGACATCGTTTTCAGTGATCGCTTTGAAGCATTTTTTGATTCCCATTGGCTTGGAACATCTTTATTCCAGTAAACTTACTCTTGTTTTTGTATTTACTGTAATCCTTAAGAGCAGTGATGTACCCTCCTTCAAATGAAGACCTTCCAGATAACAAGACGTCTGCTAGAGACCGAATAGGAAAACCCACTGGATTCGGGTACTATGTACCTCTGTCACGAACAAGTGTACCACTTGCTGAATAGCTGGACACGTTGAAATAACCACTGAAGAATCCAGCGATGTTTACGATAATATTCCTAGATTGTGACATGGTAGAAATGTCGTTAAATTGTTTTTATTCCAATTTCTGTATGTCGAATAGTCATCATGGGGTTGTCGTTTTACTTAACTTCATTATTGTTCCATGTGTGTTAGAGAAGTCAACAGACAGATGTTGACAACGCACTTTTGAATTTCAAGGTCGGCAGTTGACTAACACCTTTGTTTCCAATTTGTGCATACTTGGCCGTGTTCTTCTGTGTGTAAATCAATACTTCTTTAAGAGGACACAATAAGCGCATCAAACATTGCGTTCTGATCATTTTTCCTGCTTTTATTCGAACACCAAGAGTTTAAAGATTTCAATTTTATTATGTTTGTGGATTGTAAATTACTTGATCGGCCCTTATACTTTATATTTTGTGATATCATTTTCCCATATGCAACATTATGCGTCAAATATGGATGCGATACGTTTGAGATTGCTGAGTGTTACAGGTTATAACTAGTTCTCGGTTGGAAGTAGAAATTCCACGCACGTCAGTTAACATAAAATATATGACTAATTAATTTTGATATACCCTATCAAACATTACTTACCAGATAATAGTAAAATAAAAAGTTTGTCATTATAGAACGAGTTAAACCTGTTACTCAGAGAATACACAATGCATAACATCATCATGAATCAATTGAGTCATACAAGCATGTTCATGTATACAAGCCTTGTCACTTTATTTTCTACATTTGTAGAATATCATAGTTATTCAATTATTGCTCAGTTCGATGTTCGGTGGTCCATTGTAGAATGAGACGTGTTCGCTAACACAACTTAGCACAGCTAACGGTAGCGGTGTACCCACTCTATCGTTTGCTAAGATACGCGCTAAATAATACCTAATTAAGATAAACGGAAGAATTTAAACCGGGTCAGTTTCATGATTTCGTTATTTTTAACTTTGTAGTTTCACTCTCGGCTGTTGGAAAACCGCACTAACTTTGCCGCATAGTCGTCATACTGAAATGATGGACAACGTTTCTGATCCTAAATAAGTGATTTAGTACATAGATTCACTCCCGCAACTAGCTCTTCACTCGGAATCCTCTTTACAACCTCGGCAGAGTACTGCTTAGTGTGGCTAGGTCACACATGATCTTTCATATCGGTCAATAATTTCAAGGTTTGTTCTGCTACTTAGTTAGTATCAAAATCAGTCAACAACAACTGTTTGAACCAATACAGAGGGAGAACCAAATGTAATAGTTTATTAACAATGGTTTGGCTTCGCAAAAATAGGAACAATAACAAGCCTGAATTGCTTCGTGGTCAAAGTCCGGTGGTTTTTATTTCTGCTGCTGATCGGGTGGGCTTGGGGGATCTCATCTGGAATTTCTGTCTCATACGTCAAACAACGGGAGACACATATTTAGTATAGAGACGCATTCGGCGCTTGTGTCCATTTGCCAGGTAGGGGCTAGCCTGGGCATATCTATCGTTTGGTCTTCAGTAAAGGAGTGAGCAGCTGATAGTATAAACCTACACGACCCATCTGAGTGGTATTAAGGGAAACCACGAGACCAGAAGGCCTAGTTGCGTTGAATAGCAGGGAAACATGAAAATATTCGATGAATCAGACTAACAGGTTTAGTCTATACTTTTACTAGTCGGCTATTAGTCAACACCCTTAAGGACGAACTATCAAGCCCACTAAGTTTTACATACAAACCTCGTTCATTGCTCGTAACATGCGGCACCTTGGTTGACTTAATAGTGACGAGCTAGTGGTGAGGCATCGACGGTAGGCATCTCTCACTCGCCACATGGCTTGTCTTTGCCCTGTCTTTGGCTGTCATAAGCTGTTTCGCGCTGTCTGATCGCTTTCCAAATTAATATTTCGTTAGGTTCGGGGACGTGTTCTTTTATTCTAGCACCCAGGAACTGCTTAATTTTGCTGATTTAAGCGTCTCCGCAGACGCAGGTAAGTGCATTGTTGGTTTGTGTGTTATTTTTTTCGCTTATTTATTTGAGGGTGTGTTAGTGACCTGATGGACTGAGTAAGCGCCATTTTGCTGCATTATAAGTTTGCCGGGTGAACTTCGTTATATTCCACATCAAAACAGTATACTGTTATCTCCTTCGTATGCCACTTCCATGCATATTGACTTCTTTGGCTCACCCTTCTGTTAGCGTGCTATATTTAGTCTGCTACAAAAGCCAGCAAACCCTGGTGAGTTTCCATTGGGATCAGTGTATCACAAACAAATTTATAGTCTAGATTACGTGTCTTCTGTTCTCATATGGCTCGCGCTCTCAGAAATAGACAAACACATCTTATCTATCCTAAATAGGCCAACGCTGTACCGACTGCCATGCGTTATTTTTTACTCGTTGATCAACACTGATACCAGAAAGATGAGTGCATCTTCTTTTTTGAACTCAAGTAGCCTTGCGAATTTTGAGCGCAGAAGAAATTCAGTTAATTTGTAACTTTTCTGCTATATCGTTATCCCGAGCGAATAGGACTCCTCCATGGTACGAAGTTCAATCATAAACATGAACAGTTCGACTAGACTCGGTCTCATAAGGTTATCCACGGCAACATCTTTCACATATTTCTATTTGACATTTTCATTTCCCAGTAATATCGAACGCCTCAGGATACTAGTTGGTACATGGATCTTCACCTTATTAATTAAGACAGTCATAGATAAATTTGACAGTCTTTCTCAATGATATGCTTGTAAACGGAGAATGTGTATGCTGTGACCTATAAATTTTTCCATCAGGCATCATTCTTTTGACTCTCACATTTCAAAGTTAATATTTGAACAACAGTTTAGAACAGATGCACGCGCTGGCTGCAGGATTTTCACTAGCCATTTAATCACTTTCGGCTAAGACAAACTCGCCAATGCAGGTGTTGATCATAAGCTTTTCAACGGTATGAGGTCATTCACCGGCTACCAAAGTTGATCGTTAAATGAAAACTTTCTTATTCTATGTATGGTCGTGCTGCAACCATCCACTTATTTTAAGCCAGCCTATATCTTAACTATTTTGACGTTCTTTGTATTTCAAGATGTGAAGCAAGTGAAATGCTTCAGTTCGCTTTGTAACGGTTTACTGTGACTCATTGTCATGAGATTTTAATTTTCTGCATATGATTTAAAAGTGGTTAACCATTAGCATTTTTCAATTTCCCAGCGACTTATTGAGTCTGACATTTTAATATGTCAAGCATCAGATTGTCACAGGTTATACACATTGTAGGATGAACTTAAGTTAACGTGCCTCAAGAGTTCCAAAAATATGTCTTCCGTGACCCATCTCTTTAAAATTGAAGATTGTTTTCCTTACGTTTTTCCCGCCAGGCATAAAGTTCCAGCAGCCACGTCGTGCTTTCTTTCGTCGGTTGTCTAGTACATTTCATTCTTACATTCTCACCAGTCCGCTATTTATTCCGGAAACTGATTTCATGGCTCAGAAAACAGAGGCATGCGTGATATCCTACTATAATCCAAAGTTGTTTGACTGCAGCAACGTAAATAAGGCCATCCTGATTTTAGCGTCAGTTTATCATATACCTATGTCATCAGTAAGCGGGCTACCATGACTACCCATTGAATAGTGATAATCGTCATTGATGGCAACATTATCTGTTGTCACTTACTGCTAACTTGTATTCAATCAAACAGCGGCCATATTAGTTCCTGGCTCACAAATGGGAAGTAGTGACAACATACTGTTATAATAACTGCCAGTGAGGAGAAGAGGTACTTTTACTTCCCATATTCTACCATGTACACGTCGCCTTTTAAGTCAAGCGTCATAAATGCTCGGCCAGATGAAACCACAGGAGTGGTTGTACGCTGGTTGATTTGATTCAAGGAGGAGGATATTTCATTTGCACCAAATCGTCAGGCCTCAACTGGAAGTGTGGCGCCTCACAGACTCTCAGTGCCTGGTGCTGTTAAATTACGCTTGTTGAGTTTACTGGCCGGCCTGAAAGCTAACCGCCCATACGATAATTCAAATTAACGGATCAAACTCAAAAACGCTTCCATTAAAATAATAAAGATCCATGAAATAGATGTTTGCCATCCCCAAAGTTATGGGCAGTAATAAAAACACAGGGACTTATGGTGTGCCTTTTAAAAGCCTATGCAAAGGAGGTTTAATACTTGGCGATCTGTTTATACAGATGCGTAAGACCACCCTAGATATCATAGTCTTGTCAATAATTTCGGGGCATGCAGCAGCTAATTTCACTTGTAATATTGTCAAAGAGCATCTAAGTCAAGGTCGCTGTTCTGCCGGCCTCTAATCATCGTTAGACATGCGATCATCATCATCATCATCATCATCATCACAGTCATGAGCCTGACCAAAAGGTACTGTGGCTCGGGCCGCCGCTCACCTCAACAGTGACGTGGAATATCCTAGAAGAAAACGGTACTAAAAGGAAGACTAAGCGGAAGAACTAGAAATGGTATGAATACAGGTACGCCATTGACTGCGACACATTGCCATCTCGGATAGCGTCTCTAACCAGCGGTTTGAGTGATCACGAGGACCCCATCCAGGCAGGCGACACCTACCCACTTTGCTCAATGGAGCAGTCAAGGTCTTCATATTTTGTGACCACGTTGTTGCTTGACCACCACGCGGTTTTACCCAACTGTTGGTGGTCTCAGTGTATAATGCCCGGTACGGTAAACGATCAGATGACATACGGAGTACGTGACCCAGCCAACGCAAGCTGTGTACCGTGATTAGTTGACCAATAGATCGCGCATCCCGAGCATTTGGGAATACGCGCAGGCGAACGACCACATTGCTCACGCGATCAGTCCACTTAATATGGGCCAATTGACGGAGACAACGATGGTCAAACACAGCAAGTCTGTTGATATCTTCTTTGTGAACAGGCCACGTTTCCGAACCATAAAGCAAAATGGAGCGCACACAAGCATTATATACCCTTCCTTTCAGCGACAACCGGACGTCTTTCCGACGCCACAGATGACGCAGTTTGGCAAAGGCAACTCGTGCCTTCGCAATCCTCGCTGATATCTCATCAGCAATATTACAGGCTGACGAGGTGGTGCTACCCAAGTATGTGAAACTGTTCACAGTCTCAAGCGAACTACCTGCAATAAGGAAAGTAGGAGTGGAAATGCCCCAGTCTTGAAGCAACACTTTGCACTTTGAAGGTGCAAAGCGCATTCCCTACAAACCAGCTCGGTCGCTCAACCTGTCCAGCATGGTCTGCATGTCTTCGGCAGAAGGGCTAAGTAAAACAATGTCGTCCGCATACTCCAGATCGGTCAGTCTAGCGCCAGGAAGAAGCTCAACTCCAAGCCCACTGCATTCGCGAAGTGCACTCTCCAGAATGTCGTCCATGACAAAATTGAACAGGAAGGGGGAAATCGGACACCCCTGACGAACACCACTAGAAGTGACGAACGCTCGAGACAGTTGTCCATAAACTCTCACCCTGCTTGCAGAGTGAGCATACAGTGATCTCAATAGATTCACGTATTTCTCTGGTACTCCCTTGCGAAGGAGACAGCTCCAGAGAACGTTACGAGCAACTGAGTCGAAAGCAGCCTTTAGGTCCAAAAAGACCACGGCTGTCGGCTGTCTGCAACAGTGCCGATGTTCCAAGATCCGTCTCAAGGTAAAAATATGATCAACACACCCTCGACCGGATCGAAATCCTGCCTGCTCTTCACGTGTCTGGCTTTCTCTGGGCTTAGTGAGACGACGTAAAATGAGACCAGTGAGTAACTTGGACGCAATTGACACCAAACTGATGCCTCTGTGGTTGTCACATAGACTTCGGGCCCCCTTTTTGAAAACGGGAATCACTGTTGATAGGCACCAAGCACGAGGCACCTCTTCAGTCTCCCAGATCGTCTGGAGGAGTTTTGTCAGTTCCGATATCAACCTCTCCCCACCATCCTTGAAAAGAGAAGGAGGGAGGAGGTCTGGACCAGGAGCCTTATTACGCTTCAATAACTTGAGCTCCAGGACCACTTCTGCTTCCGACGGAGGACCATCAGGAATGCAGTAACTGACCGATCGGGTCCCGTCGTCCTCATGATCTGGTTGAGGCCAGCTGAACTGTTCTTCAAAATGTTCAGCCCACCTGTCAAATCGGCGCGATTGACTGGTGATAAGTGAACCATCTTTCTCACATATGGTCTCACTTACACCGACTCGACGGCCAGTACAACCACGGATCAGGGAAAAAAGCTTTCTGCTATTCCCAGATAAAAAGGCTTTTTCCATCTCTTGCGATTGTTCGACCAAGTATTGCTCACGGTCTTTGCGCAAACTTTTGGTCAGCTTGCGTTTAATTTCTCGACGGTCATCATCATATTCAGAACCAGGTGGGATCGAGCGACGCTTGTTCATAAGGTTTATCGACGTGACAGAAATCCAGTTCTGTCGCAAATGAACAGCTACATCGGAACATGCTTGTTCACAGCATGCTTTCATAGCGTCGGCGATTTGTTCCCAGTGTTCATTAGGATCCTTCATCTCACTCGAACTGGGCAACTTCTCCACCAACGCCTTTTGGTAAGCGTCCTTTACACTCTCATCGCTCGAATGCCAGTTGAGTCCCTTGCATTTACGAGCGTAGGTCCTCTGGGCAAATGATAAAACAAAACGGGCACGCACAACAGCATGGTCCGAGTCCAGGTGGTTGCTCCAATATGCACGACAGTCCTTAACAGAGTGACGCCACCTGTAACTAACTGCTATATGATCCAACTGTGTCCACGGTTGGGAAGCACACGGAGGTCTCCAAGTAACACAGTGCTTTTTCCTGTGTTGGAATGCGGTGCTCGAAATATAGAGACCGTGAGATGCGCACAGCTGCAGCAGTCTTTCACCATTATCAGTGCGTTGTGCCCGGACACCAAACATACCTCCTAGCCGCTTCTCATCCGGAGAAAGACGACCAAGCTGAGCATTAAAATCGCCCGCTAGTATGACGATGTCTGAGTGTTTAGTTTGCTTCAGAAGGTCAACGAGAGCGTCATAGAACGCATCCTTGGTAGCATCCGAACTGCTGTCCGTCGGAGCGTACGCCGATATAATGAATATACAACGTCTTTCTGATTTGCGTCGACAGACTTTTACCGTCGTATTGAGTCTGACAGCGCACAAGCGACTATTCACTGGGATCCAATCGAGCAAGCATTGCTCCGCTCTGGAACTCAGTGCGATTCCCACCCCAGCTTGACCGCGAGATTCAGCCTCAGCGTCACCAGAAACCCTGAGAGAGAAGCGCTTGGATCGACAGTTATCTAGAGGTGAGCTCAAATGGATAACTGTGCTAGAATCGTAGACTCGCGTCTCCGACACACAGCACACATCGAGCTCCAGGCTTGAAAGAGTACTAGCCAGAGCAGCTTGCTGACCGACTTGTCGAAGAGTGCGGACATTAAAAGCGCCAATGTTTACCAGTTGTCTTGGCCTCAGAAAACAATAATCGCCCGAAGGCATATGGAAGGCAGAAGAAATTGATGGTAAAACAGTAGGAGAAAGTCGAGATCGGTTAGTAATGTCACTGTCACTGTCGAGAGAACGATAACTTCTGATACTTCCCGGTCGTTTATGCGATACCACCCAAACTGTAACTAGCAGTGCTCACCTACATTTTGCGCAACATCTTCCTAGGTGTACCTCAATTATTATTATTTATCCTATCCATAGACGAGGATTTATCACCAACGGTTCTGTTAACTGAAAATTTTTTTGAATTACTATCTGTTAGGGAAAGACCCCGCTACAAGCTAAATCTTAGGATGCCAACAGACATGGTGTTCCACACCTACATGCGTTGGTAAGATGCCCCCAACTTTCTTCCATGAGAGTCGTGCTACACCGATTGTTATTCTCTCTAATAATGAACAATTTGGAGTTACCCTACACTTGAACCTCGTTTGAAACTCGTTAGCGTAAACACCATGGTGCTGGTCGTAGGAATTTAGTGGTATGTGTTCAGAATTTAAATATCGCCTCTTGTCCTTTTTTCTGCTTCTAAGGTATAGTTTGTTATCGTCTTGGTTGTATAACACTTGGATATCGGTGTTCACTAGTAATGTCGGTTATATTTTTGGCATTGAAAACAAGATCCATTGGACTTCCTCAGGGACTCGAATGCGCGTTTACTCTTTCATCAAGCGGTGGAGGTTTCCTGTCATACCAAAAGAGCCGACCAACCTCCAAACCTGAAGTAAGCTTAACGATACCTAGTTATTTTTGCTCAGCAGTTATATGCATGAAGTTCTATTCTTGTATTGATGACCGACATTTTAATTCTTAATAGAAAAATGGCTCAATGTAAGTGGAGTAGTATGAGCGATACGAAGAGCTCTTGTCATGTTTATAGATAATATATTGTTTAAACTGTATACAAAAGTTGTAGATCTCACCTGTGACGTTGTTTGTTAGTGGTCTTACATATCTGGCTATAAGCATCCTCCCACCGAAGTCCTTTCGTTACAAGGCTGGTTGTCTACCCGTTTGATCACTATATCAATTCAACCTTCGAAGTGACCTAACTCGAATATTTACGACCGTTCGCCAGCCATCCCGGCGTGCTCGTGCAAAAAACTGTAAGCTTACTTTCGTTTGCAATTAAGGCAAGTACTCAGCTGGTTTTCTGAAAATGTTATACCATCGTCAAAGATTTGTGACTTCAGGTCTGCTAGACTGTGGTCTCTTGGTTGGCAATTTTATATTTCCTGTTACTTCTACACATGCTCCATTATTATTCCTCCATATAGATCTTCGCATTCTTTCCTCATGTTATGCCCATAGTTCTCCCCATTTCACTTCGTTATTGTTATCACGTTACAGCTGTACTCGTTCTTAACTTTTATATTTCTTCACATTATTTGTAATGCAGGTGCAGCTGTTGCTTGTTGGATAAGGGATCACATGTTTTGTTTAGGGTTAAATTCGAGTACACTGGCTTGGCTTGTTTAATCAACGTACTTGTGTTTCTCAGTCTCCCTTGCAGCCCAGCTGTGTTCACGCCGATTGTAGAATGTGTCCCCCTCAAAGACCTGAAAGGTTATCACTTTCTTTCCATCCATGAGACCGAATTGTTCAACCTGTTTGTGTCATTTATTTTTATCATAATAAGTTACAGAATAGGTTGACTTGCACACCCATAAGGATCTCTCTCTTGCAAATAGGGGTTGCGTTTTATAGGGCGGCTTAAAAACATGTTAATCGGTTTACTACCCAATAGACATTATATTTCAAAATGTTATGCGTCCGTTTGTGTTGTTAAACAGTGCATTGTGAATGATGAGGATTTCTCAGGGTTGTTCGTACACTATTTGTTTCGACTGAAGATTTATGAACGTCCAGTGTATCTGAGTATGCGCAACGGAGTTTCATGTATATATATATATATATATATATATATATATATATATATAGAGCTCCAAAGAAAAATCTGTGGCACGAGCCATAGCGGGGTGTAGGTCTAAGGCTTCGAGTATCCGATTGGAATCATTTGTGACTGATCTACTTTGTGTCTATTCTGAACCGTGGGTAAACATTCAGTTCAAACAACTCCCGATCATGTCGATAAAAATCATCGGCAGTAGTTGTGGTACTTGGTTTTTCCACACACACTGGGCTCGGTTTAATCATTCCAACATGGTTGCAATAAAATCCGCGGCCTAAAGTTTTACTTCATTGGAACATCTGTTGACAACTCATTTCTTTTCTCACCGGCCGTTATGTAGGTCATAATGCTTTGTCCATAAAGGAGAACTTATTTGTATTCGCAGTGTTATACTGTTCCACGTGTCTCTGTTTTGCAGTTGGGTTTATAAATCAATAACAATCGATCACGTATGGGGTACGCGACACCGTACTGTTTAAAGCGTGCAATCACTCAACCAGGAGGTAACCAGATGATTGCTACTGTTTTCGGCCGTAAGTTAACATCCTGTGGAGCAGAAACAGTTGTGTTGAGATGTCGGCATATTGCTGGTTATTTATTGAGGAAAAGTCTGATCGCACTAATATCCTATCCTTCACGAATGACGTACATTCGCAGACAATTTCAATTATTGGCCTTACCCGTGAGCATTCTGGCTCGAGATGCTTTTGAGAGTAACAGTTGTCAGCGAAATAACAGAATAAGTACAAACGTATGGGGAAAGAAAGCTGAGAAAATCAATAGAAGTTCGTGAATAGGTAGGGTTGGAAACCTTACGATTGCCAATTTGCCATTGATTTGGACACACTGCGATGCTTGAGTGTGTTCCTAACCAGCGATGTTAACTGGCAATAACACTAATAGTCAAATATCGGGTAGTACTGGGACGATAGATATCGTCTTCACTGAACACTAAGTGTGTTCACCATAATTAAAAAGGCGTATTGAATGCGCCTTCTCTCTGGAGGCTGAATAGAGGAAGCCACTAACTTGATCAGATTTCGTTTTAACGGTTCATCACTTATTGTGGTAAGCTTTTCCACTTTCATCCCGTATGTAGATCATCCAGTAGAAACGGATTTTTTAAGGTGATATTTTCGAGAATCTATGTAAGCCACCCTAGTAAGCTGACTGTCAAGTTTACTGATGGTGGATATAAGTCCATTTCTAGTTCAGTGGCATCGTCTTTGGTATAATCGTGTTGTGATATCCACCACCTCATTCTAATGCGCGCAAGCTTAGGATTTTTGGAGACGTTGTGTTTGGAGTTGTTCTTCAAAACGGCACCTTAAATACATCCCTTCCGTTTGCCACTCAACGTGGTGCGAACTTTTCTGTTGTCAGTGAAACGATGGATTAGTTGGCTCACTGTAGACTTGATTACATCTGTTATTCACAAGGTGGATTACTCTTCAGCTACGAGCCGAGCTACGAGGCTGAGACCTGCGGAAGCATGATTTACTATTACAAGCTGAATGTATAAGAGTGCATCATTGCTATCACATTTTTGTGATCAAGTTAGCCGTTTGCAAGGTAGTGGTTGAGCAGCACCTGTTGCAGCAGTTCGTTATTCACCAACAGGAAGACAGTTTTACAGACTATGTTGTATCTTTCAATTCAGCATACGCTGAGTTTTTGACAAATTGTGATTAGACTTAGAATACTTTTCTCATTGAAAACTCTCACTGACTAGTGTGAAAATTAAAAATCTTTCTCTCGGGTACACAATTACTCTGTCAGTTGACCGACTTCTGACAAATGCTCATAGACGGTCTTGCGACTTTTATTTTCATCACTTAGGCGCACCTAGTACACCGCGACCACGTTTTACTGTGTGAACGGTATAGGCTGGAGTTGGCAGACTATAATTCAGTTACAAGTTATTTCATCTTTATGGACCTGAAGCATATGACGCTCAGGTGTCCAGCTGGCGTTGGGATAGTGCATCAGGCTGAAAACACAGTAGGAACCTGTAGTGAACGTATGAAATTTTCACGATGATTATCCATAGATCCGTGCATCACCCATTGATTTGTTAATATTACACTGCTGAAAGGTGAAGGTGTGCCTATAATTTTATCTCGAGATGTACATGTCCGTTAATATTCGGTTGACTTCATGCAATGCTTACCATACTCTATTCGACGATACACTCTTTTCACAACCATTACGGACTAGAATTATGAGTTATCGCCCCTAGAGTGAGCCAAAGTTTGGAGCTCCCTCATTGTTTCCTTTGTAAGCCTACCATTCTGAAGTCTTTGCAGCTCAGTAGTGATAAAAAAAATACATATGAACGGGCTACTTACGTGAAGTGTTCCACAGTTGTTCAGTGGTGTATTAGCCAAGAAATAACTTTTTCTTAATGCCATATCTATGAACCGCAGTGTACCAATTATGTTGAACGTGAAGCAGCTCAACACCTTTCATACACCGCCCGGTTCATCCCTCAGGTCTGGGCCTTTGAAATTCCTATAGCTTATGACTATAGACATTGGTTGTGATGTCAGCCAGTGGGGGTTCAGTAACGTGTGTTACTGTTTAGCTGAGTTGCCTAGTTGGCGCGGAGAGGTGAAAGCTGTCTTGCTGATAATGCCTTACGTTTAAATGTAGTTCAATTGCTTGTTGGCGAAGTATTTAATGTTTGAGTACAGACATAGTTGTTTGCAGTGGTTACATCCAATCCTTTCCATTTTCTCTCGGTTCTGGTTTTACGTTTTGTTTCATGGTTTTGTGGTAATTAAACATCGGCGCAAACTACGAATGTATTGATGTCTTAGATCGTAGTGATGTACAACCAGTTGAATATACTTCCTTGCAGTAAGCTGATCATTGTGGTAACAGACATTCCTAAATATTATCGCCCCCGTTTTTGACTCTCTTGGCCGTCTCGAAGTGCTGTTCTCTATTTGCACCTCTTGTCAATGTTCGCTGTTTTCATTTTGGCCGTTTGTCGTTTTTCTCTTCACAACGCTTCGTCCACAAAAATCGTGTGTTCGTTATCTTACGGTTGATGCCTGTTCTCAAGGTTCTCTTATTTGCACTCACTAGGTAGGTACGGTTGAAACAAGATTGAGACCGACAACCTTTGTGACACGACTGGAACTTTTATTCACCAAACGTTTTGTCCTAGTACCACTGTTCTGAATGCAGTGGCCAAGATCATTTACATAACTTATCTCCAGTATCAGCTTCGTTTACGGAGTTTCTGTGCTAATTCTGAAACTACTCATTAGTAATACAAATTCTAACTAATCTGAAACGTATTCTAACCAAAAGAAACATTCTTGTTTTCCCTGGTATGTGTTTTTCTTTGAGGAAAACCACTGCATACGGTATCGAGTTGCAAAAACATTTGAGTAATTTCCGACAGTAAATCGATTTCTCCAATGTGTTTTTGCGAACATACCCCAACTGTCGGATGGTTATGAGAGAAACTTATTGACAGAAATATCGTTCGAATTCTGTTGAAACGCTACAAATGTGTGTTTCCGCTGTGGTCTTCAAAGCAACATTTCAGAGGCTTGTTTGAGCTGTTTGCACTCAAAGTGTCATTACATCAAGCTTCCACATTTAAACTGTTCTTTAGTCTCAGCCATGGACGGTTGGTTTCTCTGCTGTTCTGCTAATCGTTGAGTGAATTACGTGGCCTGTTCTAATTCGCAACTGTTTACGTACCTTAACCTAGTCCTGGTAAAATCACTTTGCTCATGATTTATTATTGAAGTTGGCAGTTACTGAAGGGGTTCCTAGGCGAACCACCAGAAAAGTCGTGCTCAATAAAGTGCACTATTCAGGACTGCGAGCGATATTCAGTCAATTCCCGCAGCGCTATACATATTTCAGAAAATTATCAAGTATGCCAAACTACTCATCAGTAATGTGATTCGTACTTGGTATATGTGAGTTCCAGCATAAAGTGGCTGAGAAATCCTGCTTGGGCAGTCAGTCTCCTGGATCGTTTGATGGGCTTCGTATGACACAATGGGATGGGCAGATGAATGAGTCCAAATGTGAAATTTCTGAGTTTCTGGCGCGGCTTCGTAACTCAACTAGCACAGTACTTGCCGTGTCTAGTTATGCTGTTTCTCTCATTGGTTCGAACCCACTCCAAGTCCAGATTTTTCGCAATTGGGTTTACTCTAAAAATTATCATATCTGTTGAGCTACTTGTCAATAATCTTGAAATAGTCAACTCTTATCCACGAAATCCTGTACACACCAGGTTGTCCAGTAGTAGGCCTCCTCCTGTCAAACAGGTTTGGAAGCACAAAAGCTCATTGTCTGAGACTGGTTTGGAGCGGATGAGCTGTGACATAAACAAAACGCGTTTTGTAATTAGGCGCTGCCTCAGGTTCAGTCACTCTTCTCAATTGTGTTCACGACGAATTCGGCTGACAGTGTTGAAATTTCACTTGATTGACATATACATGAGGAAAGATTCACATTACCACTTCTGGACCATCTTCTCAACCTATCCCTCAGGTCATTAATTTTTCACGTCCGTCAGAAGCATGCTTCAATGTTTTTCAAAGTTCGACCTCGACGTGAATGAACGCTGATTACTTATCACCACTTATGTTTCCTATATATTGAATAGACGTGGACGCAATTTTTTACCCACAAATGCAAAGCCACGTAAACAAACATTTCTCCATTTCGCGTAAATTGAATAAATGAAAAAATCTGACCAGAGTGGTTCTGATGTGTGTTGTGCGCTCACCGGTGAATATTAATTTGTGCGAAAATACTAACAGGGCGTTATTATAGGCTGTTTTCTGAATAAATTGTCCATTTTGTTTTCATAACTCTGTTGTTAGAAAGTGTTTTTGATGGCATCTGCCTACTTTGAGGGATACTGAGTTGTTGCATTCTTCAAACGACCCTACAGCTCTCATTGTGGCTTTGTAACCTGATCCTAGAGATCCACATCCTACTGCAGTTACTATTTGTGAACATCTGATCATCCGTTCCTTGTGCTAGTGTTTTGCTCAGAGGTATGCAACCCCCCTATGCTACAGCTATTCCGTCTTTGACCTTTTTACTTGCTTTTCATGTTCAAATTCTACCCAATATGATCTGCTTCCACTACTTTCAAGAATTCATTGTTGATGCCACCAGTCTGCGTATCACTCTTCTAGTCGTCTTTGCGACACGAGGAGTTCCAGTGCCAGTGGCCGTTTCACTGAGCACCCTAACTATTCGGTCGTTTCTCATTCGACTTACACGACCTACTCATTACACTTGTCTCTGGCCAGATGAAACGGATGTATTTGGAATACCCACCTCATCCGAAACATTTTTATTTATAGCTCATTTTGTTAACTGTTGTGGGGGACGCGTCTGAATCATGGAAAGTGAATTGTGTTTAGTTAGATTTTCAGATGAGTGTACCGTGTTGTTATTTCATTGTTACCATATAATAACCTCACAAACTTCATATACCAGCTTTTGACATTAGTTCTGCCTTCTGCAAGGTTTTATTCAGATGTTAAGCATTACTGTGGATCACTGGTTCACAGCTGTCGATGGTACTGATGTCAGTGGCAATGCTGTTAGTATTCTTACCGCTGCTGCTGCTGGTGAGAATGAAAACGAAACAAACTTGAAATGATATCATTTTATTATGTGCCATGTCTATTCGTTGACAGCAGTATTTTTTCCGTTTTAAGTTTCCTTAGAACCTTAGGGATTAGCAGTCCGAACTATCCACATTCGCAATCCGTCAGTTTAGCCGTGTTTTAATGCGCTTTCTTATTCGCGTTGACCTTTTTCTTCGTACTATTTTCGTATCCAGCCTTGGGATCATTCTCCACGTTTGAAATTTTTAGAACAACTGTTAGATCCTTGTTCCTTTCCAAACATGACAGCTAGTTTTTCATCCACCCAGGCCGATACTTCTGATTTCTTTCCTTATTTAATGACATCTCAGACGATTAAACATTCAAATTAAGTTGGCAGCTGTTTTAAGTTTTTGGTGATAGTTTTTACTGAATGTGATTAATGCTGCTGTTTTGTTATTTCGTTACCCTGTAGTGAAAAATTTGAACTAATTATCCGAAACTAAACTGAATTCCTATGAAGTATAACTATAATAAGACAGGGGAAGAGAGGGAATTTAGTGCATTAACCGTCTGAAACAGCTGAATACCATGCGAGAGGCAGTGTTAACGGTTATAGCCCGTTCAGTTAATCCACATACTATGGTGCTGAATTTTGCTGGTCGAATGCCTATGATAGAAGGAATGTCAGATTCATCTAAACATACTGTTTCTCAAGAAAAGATACTGATCATTTATCTTTTGCTTGATCAATCGTTGACTTTTTTTCTGGTATTTTCTCTGGTTTTGTTAATGAGTGAGGTTGACATTTTTCGTAACCAAGTTGCTCGCCAACTTGTATATGACAGTTAAAATGAACTTCACTCTCTGAAAACCGTGATAGTTTCCCATCGTGTGAATGAAGTTATCCTTGTGATCTGTTCCGCCTTGTCTAGATCAATGACAAACGCAGTGGTATACTAATGATTGTTTTGCTCAATTTAATCTATTGTTAGTACAATGTCATTCATATACTGATTCTCTCAATTCATTAATAAGGTCATTAACTAAGTCAGTCATAGTATTAGCACATCTACTTGATTCGAATCTTCCCATAAATTCGTTCTTCAGAAAAAAGTGAACTGTCATATACCGATACATATATGAAAGTCTATTAGTCTGACCACACCTGAGGTTACAGGGCTTTCACTCTGCACTTGCGGTGTTGTAGTTTTTTAACATACAACGTTCAGATGTTCCAAAAATGTGTGAATATATAAAAACTTTTGATTTATATGCTTCTATAATTTAAAAAAACCTAACAAATAATCATGAAACCCAAAATCGGATTCGAGCTGCTCGTGAGATCCTTCAGTGCTCTAGGTGACTAAGTAAGTCAGCATAATTTTGCGACCTTTTCTTTCGTCTCGCAACTTGATGACCGATCTTTACTACGTAGTCGCTGTTGTATGTAATTTCCCACTATGGACTGAATGATTAAAGCTTACTATTCTATGTGCATCCAATGATCATCATTTCGTTATTGCGATTCCATTCACACCACATTTGTGCTATCAGTAGACTGGAAAGACTTATATCGATTTGAGAATTGGTGAGAGATTGGTGACCAAGATTTTCAGCGGATCCACACTGGTTGGTAAATCTCGATTTACATTGTTCTGCCGAATGATCATGGAAGCAGAAAACCTGATTTAAATAAAGTACATGAAAGTTCCTTTGTTCTCTTTTGAATATACGATATAATATCTCTCAGCTGAAAAGGGTACTGAAATCCTATATGTGTGCACGGCGAGCGCAGCAGCTTATCAACAATGAGTAATACCTTAGTTATTGGAAGCTGACTTACTTACTGATATGTATGTTTATCCAGTGAGGCACAGGTACACAATCTGTTGAAATGAATAGAATAGAATGTTATTTGTAATTATTGTTGAAACGGTAGTATATTCTTTAATACAATAAGTTTCAGGTTAGATGGTACTGATTGCTGATCATTTCACTGGCACGACTCACGGGAGGAATAGAAACATCTTATTTCCCCGAAACACTACTACAGTTCTTTGTATACTGACAATGAGGGTCAGCCAGACTATTCGAACTGTATAGTACAACATCTACTGCGTCCAATTAATTAGACACGGTCCTTTGAGCATCCAAAAAAAATTTGTTACAGTTGAAACACACATAAGTAAGAAGGGGGCTAGACAAGGCACCTTCAAACAGACTATTCCGATCATCCAATGGCTGACAGTGATGGCCAACCTATTATTCAGTGCGTTCGGAAAATCTACTTCACTTCTCATAAGTTTAATGTAGATTTGAATATCTCCACTTCATGCGTTATATATGTATTAATCAAAATCAGACAGCTGTGTTTTATTCATTTCCTGACCTGGTCTGCCCAGCCCACCGTAACCCAACAAGTGAGATTTTTGGGTCACTGACCCCGAGCATGATCCCAAAAAACCTTTTGTATCCTGTCTGCTTGATCAGATTGTTGAATCAGTGGCTCCAGCCAGATCTCTCAACTTACCTCTCTTTCACAACATTAACGACGAGGAAATTTCCAGATTTTTTACTGTCCTAACCTACCAGTTTATTTCCACCCTTTTATACTTATAAATTCTATCTTTCCAAACCATGGCGTGTGTTATGCATTGACAATTTTAGTGCCCTGACGGATAGATCAATAAGGTGCTCTAACAAGCTACTTTTTAAGTTTGAAACTGAACATGCGTCTGCAAATTCATACCATCTTGGTTCAGATCACACCGCTGTCTATATCCAATTTGCTTTATCGTTTAGTCATCAGTTATTTGTCCGCTAACTTAAAACTGACAATGTGCAAGTGGGCGGTAACATTATACGACGCTCTTATCAAACCCCGTCGACAGTCAAACTGCCTACGTCATCCAAGGGGACGCTAGACTCTACTGTTACTAAATTGTCTGTTCCGAAGGAAAACCGCAAGTTTTACTCCGATTCAGTGGTGCTTACTGACAAGCGTCGGTTGCTGTAACTAAGGTGAAGACCGCCGTGGACCAAAATGCAAACTCAAGGAACCTGCGCATGTTCCGAGTTATGTAGAGCAATGAGAAGAACCCTTTTTTTATCAAGAAAAAATCGAATACTACTTTCTTTGGTTTATATTTGAGCTGGCTTTCGATGAAGTTTTAGTTTGACTACTTGTAAAAGTAATATTTAGTGAGACTACAACCTCTCGCAGTGATTTAATAGGTTGACTGAGCACTCCGAGGAACAATTACACTAGTTTAGGCCCGCTTATTTAGCTGTGAACAATAGAGGCGGTGTTCTTAGTCATGACACTCTCGACTATCCTTCATCAGAAATCGAAGTGACTTTGGCGACTAATGAGGTCTTCTGACCTTCTTTTTCCAGGTGTCTCCAAAGATGGTGAGGCGTTTTTGCCCGAACTGACCATACTCCTTCGTTTTATATGGACGACTGGAAGTTATCTTGTGACTGTTGCTTATCAACGGCCATTCCCTTTTTCAGGAAGGGTTCCGGGACACGTTGTGACCACCACAGGTACATTAATCTTGTTTGTCTACTACCCTCAAAATGTCACACCTTCTGAACTACAGAGGAGACCAAATAAGAGAAGGATAAGCGTGTTTCCGGCCCTAATGTGAGTGCGTTGATCATACCTCTATGTACAATGGATTATCGATACCCTATTTCTTAGTCAACGGTTGTGGCAGTATTGAATCCAAAAGCTGAACTTGATTCGGTTGCCTGATACGCTTCTCGGTCTGCATCCAGTGTAGAGGCGTTTTAGGGGGATATATAAGTGCATTAAAATCGTCATATTCATGCTATGATTTCATACTGCGCCAATCTGGCACAATCTGGTTCCGGAAAACAGGTGTGTGGGCCAGTCACTGACCCGTTGTGTTATATGATGGGAATAAAAAAAGTGCCCCATTGACAGTGGAAACTACATGTACGTTTCCTAACTTTAGGCTCCAGCTACATCATTATGTTTAAGAAACGGAACATTTTCGCGGAATAAGCTTGATACGTCTTCACATATGAATCTGACCATCTTAACAACCAAACTACTATATTCACGGAGCGTTATCAAAACGGCGCATCGCGCAGCCTTTTTCCTGCAGTACGCTGTGTTTGACATTCATCATTCAACAGATATTGTAATTGTGAACTCTCGGCCTATTGGTCCGTCGTATCTCACGTGAGTGTGCTAGTAATCTGATAGTTTGTTCAATGGCAGTGATCTCCCCCTTTTAAGCTACAAATTATACAGTGACCAATACAACCTTTCCCTTGTCCATCCAACTAAGATTATCTGATTGGTCAATTTGCCTTGACGGTGTTTATGACATCGCCTATTGGATGCGAACCGCCTTACACGCAATTAACTGTATTACTGCCTTGTTTCCTTTGTCAATACCACACATTTCCAGGTAATAGAACAGCGTTGAGTGAGTAGTGAATATATTGTTGTCAGTTTATTAATTACAACAATCGTTTGATCACGTTTTCTCTGGGAGCGGTTTTATATTTTAGCTGGCCGCATGCTTCCTATTGTTTATATGAGGCAGGCGCTGTGTTTTCCAGTATCGGGTCCAGTAGCTTATTTAATCTTTGTATAGAGTCATCTGAAAAAGTGGCGAAAAATCGGGTTCAGTGGCGTAATTGTTGCCACTAGTGTGAAATCTGTAAAGTAAATTTATGAAAGAGTGGCAGTAAAGACCGTAGTGAAACCCGTTTACAGTTGACGTCATACTCAGGTCTGTGTGCCAGTGTAAGGTGTTGGAGCATTTTGATGGAGTATGTTTGTATTTAAACGTAGGAGATTTTTAATTTGGGTTCCAATTCTGCTTTTTTGTTTCACCAAACCATGGCTTTTGTGATTTAGCTATCATGCCGGGTTTACAGCAGTTTGGTTTGGTGTAACACTTATCGCTGTTATCATTAGGTTGTTTTATGGCTCACTTGTTTCAGACTATTTTTCTTCGGCTTTAAATACGGTGACGGTGTGTTTAGAAATTTAGCCGCTGGACAGAAAATAGTCCACTGGTTACGTTGGTATTTACCAACCTCACGATTACGGAATCGTGTCCCACAAACGTTCTTTTTAGGTCTGGGAATTCTGGCAATACTTAGGCTTCATGTGACCTAGTCACTCTTTTTACAACATAATGTTTGTGGTGTAAAAACTTGAATCTCAGCGTAACTAACAAAGCCCCTGTTTCTATAGCTGAACTTTACCTCCATAGAGCCATTTCATTAACTCAGTTTCCTACCAGACTGTGCTTACAATAATATCTTTGATGCTGCTTTCGTTCTCATCCATTCATACTGAGCATCGTCCTTGCTTTCCAGACAAACATTTTTGTACCTTACCTTTCCACGTGACACAATTTAAAAACGTTAGTTTCGGACCATATCTTATCAAATGGTTGTGTGAGAGTTTTCGTTACAAGCAATCACTCTTCGTTACTTTCTACTAGTCAACTTTCTCAATCTGATAATTTAAAATAAGCTGATGTTGTGTCCGATTTTACTGAGTCCAAACTTATCGTTTCACTCGTATACATGCTCTTTGTAGAACAAAACTCTTTTTCTGTTATCTCCATCAGCTACCGTGTAATGCAACCTGTGCATGACACTCCCAAAAGTTTGTTAGCGTCTGGTTTTAGCCAGACCGTAAGTGGTGGTCATTCAAAGTGTATGCAGTGTCACTTTTTCTGAAATGCACAAACTTGCACTTGGATCCGAGTATACCTGAAATCGATCGTATATCGTGGATTTGTAGGTCAGCATTAAAAAGCTGAAGAAACGCAGGTGTTAACTGGTCCATTATTGAGTGTAGCGTATTTCCATGTGTATTTCTTATACAGTTCCATCCCTCACTACGCTCATTCGGTTGCTTTAATGGAACAGGTTGGCTGAGGCAAACGGACTTTCACTGCCTGCATCGTAACAACAAGTTTTTCAATATTTGTGCAAATAATATCCCGGAGTACCAAGTGGGATTTCTATCCTCAAAGTCATTTCTCTATGATGTCGGTCTTTTATGTGTATATATACAATTTGGTTAAACACTAGTCAGCTGCGTTGATTGTGGAACCGTTAACTCCATTTCAGACAGGCACGCAAGTTAGATTATTCCCATCGCTTGCTAGTTTATTCTATCAGTACGGACGTAGTTTGTTTAACACTGTTATATGCCATCTTTATTTTGTTAGTTTCGTCATTACTATTGCCAATTACACACCTTTTCTATTCAACTGCAGCTCTTCTACTATCATTGTTAATTATTTTGACCTGTGTTTCTGCGTTTTGTTTTGGGGCGAGGATTATTCAATCGTTTTTGTCTATGTCCTTCATCCGTTCGAAATAGAATTCACTCTTTAAGTAATCTCTTAACATTGTTTCCTTATCCCCTGTGTTACAGACTTTACTGTGTGATGTTACTCTGTGATGTTACAGGCTTTACTCTGTGATAAATAGATATGGCTCGATTGACCTAGACGTGTGACCAGAGCTTGGAAATATAGGTACTTCCGAATGAATTTTATAATGAGCACATTTCTATAAAACCTAATTCTGTACATCAGATAATCTTAAAACAATGAACATTTGCGATTACATTTGAGTGAGTTCTCCACAGGCCAGAAAAGCTTGAATGTTTGATAGACGGGCAGTGACAGTCGTTCAGCGCACCCAAGGCTAAACACGGTCTTGGAGAAATAGATCATGATGGATTGGATTAGAATGAATCTGCGAAGAATTATTTCAGGGTGTGCTTGCGGTCATTTGCTTCTGAAAACAGGGTAGACTCTTTGTCAACAGTTACATTTCAACGATAGTAAGTAATTAACGCACTGTCGTTAACCACTGCCAGCTGGCATATTGTACAGGTGTGCAAGTGATGCGTTCAGTGATCTCACTTTGAAGGCTGGACCAGAGTTTATCACCATCTGTTGTCTGTTGCGACGACACGATAAGTGGTGGATATATCCATTCTTACTGTACTTTCTTGTGGCTGGATAAACTGGATTGTTTGGAGGAAAGACGTTTAATGTTCACTCATCTCTGTCAGTCTCCGCTTGCACACGATTGTTCGTATATGGCGGAGAGGCGATGTGAGCAACAAACATATCAGACAACAGACGGTCAATTTAATGCTGTGAAGATCTCCATACCTAACACGGCCCCTATCTTCTGGCTTGAACTTACATCTTCTATGTGAACCCACTGTCTGGCAGTCTGTATCCAGAACCTGTTGTCTGCAAAGAAAGGCAGCTTGGCAGGCAAACTATGACCTTAAACTTTGTCCTGAAATAACTTATTTCGACGCCTACCCTCATCGACCCAATGTCTCTCCGACTAAAAATTCAAGGATCCACAGGCTTTTCGAGTAGGTATGCTATTACATGTGCTGCGGTCGAAGATGCATGCATAGGAGACTTTATAGCATCTTCAGTATGTGGGTACATCTGTATGTTTCTCCATTCGTTCCATTTTGGTGATACTCTACTTATTGTCTATTTATGTATACATACAGCATCGAGTCACTTAACCAACTCAACGTGTACTCCCTAGTGCATGTGTGTCGAACTTAATAATTGAAAGGACAATCGGTTTTGGTTCCAGATATCTACCTACTCAAAGTTAGTATTTGGCCACTGACTGCTTTGATTTTATGGGATGGATGAATTTATTGACGAATGTCTTCGCGAGCACAACGCCAAACGTGCTTTGCATGGTGCACCACCCCTAAAATCGAGTCGTTCACTTGACAAGACTGCTCAGGACTGGGCAGAACAATTGATATCCGAAGAGTCTATCAAAAACAGTCCACTTTCCAGCCAAGGTGAAGTCGGAGAAAGCATAAGCATGCGCACCAGTACCTCCAGTCACGTGGATATTCAAGGTAACACGATTTCGACTGTTCTGTTTGTGATAAGCCCTATTTTTCAGGCAGTGAGGTTGTGAATCAGTGGTACGCGGATATCAAAAACTATAACTTTGAATCTAACAAAGGACCAGCAGGTAAGCATTCCCGATTTTTTTGTGACGATTACATCTAACGTGCCTACACGCCGTTGGTCATTATTTCGAACTTTATCTACGGAATATTAGGCGTTAATGAGAGAAATGCGTTTTACACCTCGCATAGACTCATTCCAACCTGGCTTGTAGGATTTTGTTCACAATTTCTTAATTTGAACTGAATTCAGTATATTCGATTGAAATTCATTTAACGATCTCCTGATTTCCAGTGATTTGTTTGTGTTCAATTTCTCCTCGAAATCTGTTGGAAATCATGTCCTAGGTTTCGATTGAAACAAATCAACATATCACTCAGTTGTTATTATTGAGTAATATTGCATTAAGAATGTAGCAAACACCTTGCGTTTATATTTGGCAAGGATAACGTTCCTTATAACAACTAGCGAATAAAATGCACATAAATGTTTTGGTGACATTTGCACTTTAGTACCGCGTGATCTGTTACGGGAATCATTGTTCTGATCTTGACGAAATGAAACAACATTGTTTACTCGTTCTTGCGCGTTCTTTTGTTTCCATGCATTCTTGTATAAACAATGACCCAGATGTTGATCTCCTGGAACATTAATACACACATGTTTATGGTGCGCAAAATTTTAATGGTAGGAGAACATACAATCGGTCAGTGGTGGATCAAGTTTATTAGAATGCGAACGACACACTTTTCGCTAATAAACGACTTGATTGAGAACGCGCAGCCCCTGTCATTTGTACCTGTAGAGTAGATTGTTTAAGCTTTTTCATCGTCGAAAATAACTATGCGTCTGGACCCATTGATTAGTAATGAATCAACTGGTCTTGTTAGGTGTTCCGTTTCTGTTACAATTTGACTTTATTTGTCTTATCTACAGCTGTTTGCTGTACATACTGAAGCTTATCAAGTCAGCTATCTGGTTTTGTAATAAAGTCTTTCTTTTACATACAACAAACAAGGGGGTTCATTGGCATTTGACGAGTATTCGATTGTGATGTCAACTAATATTGTTTTGGGAATGTAAGATTTCTTGAGATAATAGAAAGCAAAACCATGTTTATGACGCATCCGCTCTCTGTTTTGAAGTGAACAGTGTGTGTTCCACCTAAGTAGACATGCACTCAAAGCAATTTTGAGAGTAGGATTTAAAAGTGCCATTTTAACTCACAGCTTTATTGGGCAACTTGTACGCTGGTTAGTCATACCAGTATTCGGTTTCTGAAGTTATGAAAGTGCATATAATTTGGTGCGCTGACATCAAATTTGGAGTGAAATAATGTGGCAATAATTTTTGCTGAACCTTTCATGTTATAACTTGTAAAACTGCTAGACACGGGTGAGGAGTGTTTAAAATTTATTTTATAGAATCATACTGTGGTATTTTATTGCTCTACATTTCCGAAATGTATGATACACACGTTCTTACCACTAACATTTCGTTGGTTATCCTAGTCGTTCTGCTTTTCCTTTACTGGAATATCTATAAATTTCAACTTCTTTTGTTCCTCTCCTCCTTTAAAGTGTCAGAAAACGGTGCGTATTGGTTTGTTTCCGCCCCATGTTAGTCGTCTCTTTTTTCTAGCTTTCATCCTTCATTTCGATTCCCGATGTAGTTTGGGTAGCTTTTATGAAGTCAGATCGATCGTCTGAATAGTTTGCAACATTGAAAAGTGTTAACCACAACAACAGAACGTTTTATTGTTAGTACACGGTCAGTATTATTTGGTTTTTGATGCTGGCGGTATTTTTCTCAATAACAGCGCTACCCGCAAACAGTTTTGTATCGTTGTTCTTAATTGAAACTGAACAGTATATCACGAGCTATTTTGTACGCAGATATTTTTTTTCTGCAACTCTTTGGCTGCTACAGTGAAATTAGTGCAGTAAATTCGTAGCCATTAGGCATGACAACAATGTCGAAAAATGCGGTTGTTATAAACGAGGTCACAGTGATCAATGCTCGAAAACCGGTTTTCAGATAACGCATCATGAAGCAGACAAAGAGAGTCATGTTGAGAAGTCAGGTGGTCTTGGATGGTTACTTGTAAGATGGAGTCTTGATCATTGCGGCCTCACTTATCTTTCATGCGTTCATTGCATTGTTGCGGTGTGTGCTCGTTATATATTCACTGCAATAATTTACCTGTAGTAGCAGATGAGTTGTGAACGACATATTCGTCTACAAGACATCTTAGACTAGTTTGATATGCTTCTTCACATATATTTTGGGTTCCACTGCTTCAGTTTGTTTTCGATGACTACGCAGTTTTAATGATATTTCGTGTTCTACTAAAATTGTTACAGTATATCTACCTGTTAAAGGTTTTTGATTATCTTAGCAATAACCAGAATATTTAATCAGCCTCATGTTGACACGCCTCTTTTACCCAAAATGCTTACTTTTCAACCGACTGGACCCAGTAGTGCGGTCTACTTTCAATACCACTAACCCTTAAAATATATTCGATAACACATTCGACTAATTATTGATGTATGGCTTTCTGAACGCTCTAGGCAATTTCACTCAATTGGTTTGGAAATCAACTCGTGAAGTCGGTTTTGGAAAAGCAAGGGCTGCAGGCAAATGCATTGTCGTCGCGCATTACCGTCCACCAGGAAATGTGCGTGGGCGATATTCTGAAAACGTTCCGCTTCCACTAGATGGAAAACTGTCTTCATCAGCAAGTAACGACAAGCAGGATCTAGGTAAGTGTTTTTTCAACGGACCTTTACTGTCTGCATGTGACTTTTCTAAACTGTACGTAAACTGGGCATTTACAGTCAAAATTACGGGACAACTACAAATCGCTGTTTGTAGCCGCAACTGATTTTTTCATCGAACGAAAATATCACAAGCAAAATCATTTACGCCATCCCATTGTTTGACTTCCCTGAGAAAATCGATGCAAAACTGTAATCTGTTCAAGATTTGCTCTGTTCAAAGTTAAGTTTTTATTTTAGCACCAATTGTCTGAACGTATCAATTTCCCGGTGCGGTCATTTTCATTCATTCATTCTGTTTACAATAACTGGATACAATGAAGCTTTTCATTTGACTTGACTATCAACTTTTTGTTCGATCGGTTAACCGTTTCTTATTTTATAAATGGTGTTCTCTGTCACCATCGCCATCATTATTATCATGGTTATCATCATTTTCAGTCTTGAGTAATATCCGTAGCTACTGTGGCTGGGACTGCCCTTCGTCTTGGCAGTGGTTCATAAAGTTACATTTCAGTAAATAAGTTTGGATGTACATCAACGAAGAAAAAAGTAGAAAGAGAACAAGTTAACAAAAACAATTGGGTTTCACAAAAACAAGACAACAGGTCTGCGGATACAGACTCGTCATTGGCTACAACACATCGTCATGTAAGAGACCGTTTCCTACCGACAATAAGGTAGACAGCACCTACCAACTTTTTTGAGTGAAACGATGAAACCATGACCACGTCCTCACCGGCCGCCAACACCAATTGCGGTGTGGTTATTGCATCCTTGATCCGTTGATTATTGTCTTTGTGGTTGGTACATTGCAAAAATCTGCTTCTTTTTTCTTGTTAGCATTACCAGTGCTGATCGATGAGGATGTCTCTGTGTACGTCAGTGCTGAAAAACGCAGCAGTACCATATTGGACCCAGTTTCCACTCGCCATTTCTAGCTACGTGGAACCACGCACAAGGCAACAGACACAGTTGCACACCTCATGCAACTCTCGATTGACTAATGTTTGCTAACATAACGATCTGTGTACGCCTACACTTATCCTCAGGCGTAGCACATTATGTTGAACGATGGTATTCTGCAAACATTCCGAGTGAACTAGTTACATATGTTTACTGGAATATTACAAATAGTGAGTCAATCCTGGTCGTCAGTATCATTAAAATTGACCACACAACCAATAAGACGCATCAGTGGGCAACATTCTGCTCATCCATCGTTTTACATTTTAGCTTCAAACGTTATCGTTTTGATTCACTTTTCTATTTGTTAGCCAAACAGCACTAAATGCTTTATCTATCTTCTGCCCCCCTTAATCATGGCAATTCTAGACAGTCTAATCACGGCATTCGATGTTCATCGTACGAGTTGGATTAGAAAACAGAAATAGCTTTTTATTTTACCTTCTAAGCTGCATTGAGAGCACACTGGTAGAACATTAACAATCGTTCAAATTGGGGTTCTGATTTGCTTACCGCTCGAAGTATGTCTACAGAAAACGATCGTGCATGGAACGTCTGACGAAGCGTTCTGCTGAGAAATGCACCTTTTTATGCAGTCGATTGGTATTTTTCAAATTCAACTCTAATGAGTTTACAAACCTCGGAAGTTAGTTTGTGAATGTTCAGTATTTGGATAGGCATGTTTTCTGCTGACAGAGTATTACAAGGTTTACAACACTGAGTTCCCTTGGTCCAGTTCACGAATAGCGATAGAAGACATACGTCGCGAGATGTTAACACTTCGTTTACTCTCTTCAATTGCGAACGTAAAACATTAGGATATGTAGAACCTGCGGATAGCAACAACAGTAGAAACAATCAACGATTGGGTTTGCATAAAACAAGTATTGTTATCAGTTCCAGGGCAAACAAACTGCGTGAGTCAACGGGTCATGCACACAGGATCGGACGGCGAGTGTTGATTAATATTGCCTCGGAGAAGACAAGCCATTTCGGGTTCCGATTGCGCAGCAACACGGAACGAGTTGCTGGGGTCAACAACGTGACCTGTTTTCATGATGTGTTTTACAATGGATGGGGTCGGATTTCGTCTCAGTCGCTCTGTTGCCATTGCCTGTTGCGTCATGGCTCGCACCAAGCACTCACGCATATGTTCAGCCATTCTTTGTCGTAGACACCGATCTGTTCTGCCGATGTAGACGTCACCGCAACTGCAAGTGGACTGAAATATTAAATATAGGACAGAACATTTCGGTAGGTTACGATTATGACTAAGCTGGGCGACACACCTAGTTGCGAGTAGCAACTGTAATTCAGCCGCAGGGTATGTACAAGTTGGAGCAGACTGTAATTTTTGACTCACGTCAGTTGTGATATAATCACCTTTGGAAGGTAGGTTCAAAAAGACCTGCCTCTTAGGGACCGTACTCATGGCAGTCTGGATAATTCTTTTCTGGCTGTGAATATCGATGAACATGTGAGGATATCCGTTTGGGAGCAGCACTTTCTTCAACCTTTCCTCCTCTCCTTGCAAGCAGTCATCGGTGCAGATTTCCCAGGCTCTATGAAACAAGGTTCACGCAAGACCTCGTTTATAAGTAATTGATGTAAAAGAAGAAAATTGCAAATACTGACCGCCCCAAGTGGCCTTGCGGTGCACAGAGCACTGTAGTGAACTATCCTATCGTCTAGTGAGTGAAATGTCTAAAAAAATGTAAACTGTTGTTTGTTTCCTTTTCATGAGAAACAGAAAGATTAGGATGAACGGAAGTGAAAAGGTTTGAAAGTGAAACAAAATTAATATTAGTGGTAGAAATCAAAATATTATATATATATATATATATATATATATATATATATAGCAGACTGATTGAAACCACCAACATGTTAAGTAATTCAAAAAGAACTGTTAAAAGACATTCAACAAACTTGGTGATCTAATTGGTAAGACACTACTGAGATAAATAAACAGTGCACATCAAATGTGAGTGAAAACCACTTAAGAGTACAGGTTTACACTCAACAACTAAACGTTATGCAAAAAAAAGTCGTATGAGAAAAAAAACACCGGCACGCAACTTTATCGTTAGTCGCTGAGCTAAGCAATAACACCTTTATTCTAGGGTTTCTGAATATAGATCACACCTTTCGCTAGATGCCCTTATATATATATATATATATATAAGGGCATCTAGCGAAAGGTGTGATCTATATTCAGAAACCCTAGAATAAAGGTGTTATTGCTTAGCTCAGCGACTCACGATAAAGTTGCGTGCCGGTGTTTTTTTTCTTATACGACTTTTTTTTGCATAACGTTTAGTTGTTGAGTGTAAACCTGTACTCTTAAGTGGTTTTCACTCACATTTGATGTGCACTGTTTATTTATCTCAGTAGTGTCTTACCAATTAGATCACCAAGTTTGTTGAATGTCTTTTAACAGTTCTTTTTGAATTACTTAACATGTTGGTGGTTTCAATCAGTCTGCTACCATCTTTTTGACCACCCTCTGCCCGTGCAGCTATGTGACCCGTTCCTGCTAATTTGATCATACATCGCAATTTTGTCCTCCTCACCGATGTTTTTGTCCCTGACCGCATCTCTTAACATTCAGTCGACGTCCTGTACAGGTCTAGCCAATTATGTAGATTCTGGTGTTCACATTTTATGTCGCTTTTGAACTATCAACCCATAGTTCCTACAGCTTTCCTCATAACACTTGTGTAGTTGCATTGGTTTGAGGAAGACTCATTGAAAACAGCTGCTCGTTACACTTATATGTCTCAGTTTACTCATTTTTATAGACTACCCTCATCATCATTGCACTGGCTCTGATGTTCCTCGGAGTGCAATCCCTCCCATATTTTTATTCTCACTATATGATCACATTTTTTACTCAGCTTTGCAGATGATGTGGTGTTAAGTATCAAACATCCCACCCAGTTTTCTGACTAGACCCCACTGAACAATTTATTCTAACTATCAAGTTAGTCAGATACTCGAAGTTTATCTCTTAATATTTTTAAGCGTGTTGGTCTGCTCTGCTGATTTATGCAAATTACCGACTACGGGGACTAATTTGTCGACTATCTACCCGTCATTCGAATAGTGGACGTCTATTTCTTCGTCTCTCCGTTACACATCCAGATGTTACTTTGACTATTAGCGTTTCATGACCGGTCGACCGGCTTTCCTCCTGTCTTATGATTGAAGTCGCGCTTCACTCCACACCCCTTTCGCAATCGATCTACCAATAAATGAGTGCTCTCCCACTGCATGTACTATTCTCCAGTTAGTTTCGATAGTTTTCTGCCGAAGTACATCCTAACATATTCTGGACATGTAGAACATGTATGACATTGCAGTGGTAGTTCCTCTAAGCAATTCGATAATTCCATTGTTTTTCATCGTATTATATTTTGTGAAACTTTTGCGACTTAACTCCTGTCCCGTGGCATTCACCCTTTTTCTTCAAATCTTGGAAACTGTATTTTCGTATCATTCACTCGATCCAGACACAAATGTTTACCCGGTCTCACTCTTGTTTTTGTTTCTCTTTACTCCGCTTAACCTCCCTACAAACCCAGCTTTTCTATTCTTGAAATAACCACGGAATCGAGCCATTGGTTTTTCCTATTGCAACTGACTTGGACTGTTTGCTTAATTATCTGTGAATGTTGCGGGACTATTATTATTATTATTATTATTATTATTATTATTATTATTATTATTATTATTATTATTATTATTATTAACTGCATTTCTTTTGCCGAAGATCTGTGTAGGTATAATGCTGAAACTTTGTCTTTCGAGATGCACGACGCACTTTACTGACCTGAAATTCACTTGATCGGAATCAGCCAGGTTTTTTGAAGCAAGCTGCGTAGGTGTTTCGAAAGTTCAAATTACAAGTAATTCAGTGGAAACGAAACGGGAACTACTACTGCCGGGGGTAGGAGACAAACGTCCGAGTTATGTGGGGGCGGGCTGAAATAGCCCAACATTTTCGGTCATTAGGCAGTTGAAAATAATCAAAAAACGGTTATGTCAGTGGGAAAGCACGTATGCATTTACAAACCGAAAAATATGATTACAAAGCATTGAAAAAGAATTTAGACGCAAAACTTCACTGATGATACTTCCTAACTTAACAAAACACACTGCGATTCTATGCAACGTCTTCTTATTTATCAAACTGTGTCCCGGGAGGAAAATTTTCTTAACGTCTAGTTAAGAACTGTAATCATAAAACTGGTTGCAATACATTCTTAAAACACCGATACTTTTAGGCGTACTGAGTGACAAGGTGAGCGAGTTTGATCAATCCCACAGTTTGTTATCATCACCACTGTGCAAGTCTAGGAGTGACAATATCTGAATGTCTAATTTTGGAGACGACACAACCCACATACTTTAACAAAAACCACTATATCTGAATGGACCCACATACAGTTAAAACAAAACGGGGTAAACATTACCAACTGAAGGCTACACGAATTAGTAACAAATGGGACAAACGTTTAACCGTTCAGGCATGTGAATTAGAAAGGATTCGAGAGAAATCCATCCAACGATAATGTGAGAGATGGTCAAATATCCTATTACTTCAGGAGAGGGGATTGTGTTTCTCTACTGATGCAACTAAGAAAATGGTTGTCCTCATTGAAGCAAAAACTGGACTCTTGTGTACTTTCCGGTATCCATTACATGTTCGGCAAAAGTTTTTCATGAATGGACAATTTTCTTATAATACACTGAAATCATCACCATTGTTGAAGTTCTACTTGTTCAGGTTCGTGTTAACTGTTCCCGGTGAAGAACAGTTCCAAAGTATCACCAGGTTTCCTACCCCTGTGACAGAGAAAGAAGTGTAAGGTGTGCCCGGTTCATGTTCCGCATATCTGTCCACTTCTGGTTACCATCGTAGAGTCGCATGTTTGAATATACTGTGGTCGATTGCTCAATGCGTGTGTGTCAATGTAAATGAGATTAGGCCAATTGTGCACCGCTGAAGAAGTGCAGTTCACTGACATATACAGAACTGTTTTCTGCATCATTTGGGAGTCCGCATCCTTTCCCCGTACTTCCCATCCTGTTTTTACCGAGGATTAAAGCCCGATCCGAGCTTGATCTATAAAACTATAAATAGTTCGACTTAGTTTTTTTCCTCGAGACTTCTAGCCTTGCTTTCATTTGTTGACAATGTTTCTTTTTCCTTAAGTTGGGCACATTATGCTTTTTAGGCATAAGTTATTTAGTTCTAATTTATTCTGTCAAGCATTGTCACAAATTTGCGGTTAGAAATTGGCAACACACACGTGCTAAAAAACTGGAGTCAAGAGGCTCTATTAGGTTTCCGGCGCCAGATAAGACTGGCTGACTGGAGTTAAAAACCGTCAATATATACCTCGTTATGTCGTGAGAAGAAACACGTAGCCAATAAACCTGTTTTTCAGTGCTTCCAGTGGAATTTTTATTGGGTGATTGATGTTTCTACGCAAACTCGTATTGTTTTTTTTTAATGTCATTCTATCGAGGGGTCCTGTCTGAGTGTCTGTTGTCGTCGTTTAGCAGAATGTTTATCACTTTCGTGTCGACTAGTCTCCAGCGGTTCAATGTACGATTTTTCCTTTGTACACTTGAACAAATCTGGTTTCCAAAGCTCCGATCATTCTGATTGATCGACTTGTTGAAAGTCTTTCTGTATGCCCGACCAAACTGTCCAATTGGTTTGTGTAACGTTCAACTTGCTTGGTGACTTTCCCATATTTCGTAGCTTTTTTCGAGCCTGTAGTGCGTCTTTGCTTGTTCGCGGGATTGCTGAATTCAAATTGGTGCTAAAGTGAGCATTGGCAATATGGCACGGTGAATACTATGAGTTTCTCTTTTTACTGTGGAAACAGCCCTAACGACGTGACTTTTAAGTTGACAAATAAAGTTAATGTAATCATGGCACCGATCCGAACTTTCCACCGTCAATAAATCCACAATGCTTTGGGTCGAATCGCTGCTGATGGTCATTTCACATGACTACTTTACTTCAAGGTCAGTTGGCGCGAGCAAATTTCGTCTCTGTTGTTGACCAACTCTGCGTTCCTTAGTTTGTTTTGCAACCCAAACCAACTTTTGACTGCAGCGAAACAGACCTTATCTCAGGCTTGTCTGTATGATCCGTTACGTTTGTTGGAGGTTGTAATGTTTTGACTTACATGCTTTTTCACTCGAGTTTAGATTTGACTTCTGTCGCAACTGATCTAGCGGAGACAGGAAGTGTTGTTTGCAACGTTTCAGCTCTGTTAAGTTGTTTTGGCAATGTAACAACACGAACGTGTTTATTGCATTTAGCCGATAAAAGTTTTCTCTTCACGATTACATAATTGTCACATCTTGGGGTGGGGTGTTTTTGTCTGACAGTCTGAACAAAATTTCACTTCTTTCTCTGTATCATCGCACTATTCCTGACTAAACTGGAATTTCAAAATGAAACGGCCTCTTATCAGCATTTTCACTGAGTCGTTTGCTTTCACGTTATCCTGTTGGGTTCTTCGAAACGCTTACTTTAACCTCGTACCTTCTAGACTTTCACTTTAGCTTAAATAAATTTGAATGCTTTAAAAGTATACATGGAATTCAATTTGATTGAAATCACGTTTTCTTCCATATTGCGAGGTGAAGCGCGTTACTTACAACCTCTCTGTACTCGACCGTGTGACAACTGAGTCGTGATAACTTAACTGTACAACTGTATCACAACGGAAACAGTCTACACTATAAAGCGTTCTTGAAGTTCACTTTTGAGTATGAACAAAAACATAAAGTTAAACAAATGATATCCTTGCCGTACTATCTTTACCTAATGAAATCGAATGACAACAAAGTTGGTTGCAACGTTTGATTTCAAATAGGAGGGCTAGAACGGCAATTGACGTCTTTTTGAATAAATGCAGTCACAATCATCATTGGGCCAAAGTGACCGTGAATTTGAGTCTACGTATTCTAAGGAATCAGAGGACTCGCAAAAGTTGTGCCTAGCTTATTTTGTTTATGGCCACAGAAAAACATTTTGGTATAAAACTACGATCGTACTGTTGGTCTGGACTGACTCCAATGCGAGTTTGCACTATTTGCGGCAAACGTGACCAAAACTATCAACGATGCACTGTTTCATGGTGCATCATATCAAGTTGACACACCACTGCCAGATTTCTTTTAAATCTCAATCATCCGGAAAAGGCGGTCTGAATGAGACTTGAACCGACGACCCTCTTGTTACTAGCCAAAATCCCTAATTACCAAACTGCTACCTCTGACAGTATCTTTTGTGAACTTTTCTGATTAGCTGTGATTCTGACACAATGTGTTTGTGTGTCATAAATAAGGTGTTCGAGATCATATGGACTATGGTGAACTGCAGCCAATCTGTTTGGAAAAAATTAGGTGTGCTGCGTTTGGCACTATCCTCTTGGTTTACTCGAAGCCACTTAGCTAATATATGTTGAGTTACTAGCATGGTTCGTGAACTAGCACTTCTCTTTTGGGAGAATTCATTGGCATGTCATTCGGAAATTGGGAGAAAAGTCCTAAAAGTCATGTTTCCTAAGCGAGGCTTCCACTGGTTATGGCTCTGCCATGGTTATGACATAACCATATCCTTGATGACTTGTAATTTTTCTGACGACATACATTAATTAGAATCATTTTTCATTGAACAAAACTGTTTCCGATAACTCCCTATTTTGGTTGGACCAAAAGCTTTATAGTTAATTGATAACTATGAAGCTGATAAGTAGTCTGGCAGACCTGTTAGTATACAGGTGACTGAGTTGTGAAAACTCTGGTCTTCGCCTGCAATCGAACTGGCAACAGCAACAGAATTCACAGACATTACAAGTGCTCAGCCACTTATTGGACGTCGAGAGTTGAGAAATTTCACATGGGCTGTGTTCCCTATCCATTCCATTGTTGGCTAGCAATGGCCTTGATGGATTCTAGCCTGAAATACTTGGGAAGCTCTCCTGGGTGATCATTGTTTGTTGAATTCCATAAGAAACAGTGAGACGATTAATTAACTCAGTCTGGATGCGAACTAGCGGAGCCTCTGGTATGGTTTCGTTGCTAAGTTAATTGATCGCTTGTCGCGTATGATCATTTTGTCCCTGTAGCTGATTCGAGTCCAGCCTAAGGTCCTATATCTTACAGTTGGGTTTTTTGTAAGTTATAGAGTTACTCATCAAAATATAAATAAGGGACAGGGGTTTGGTAAGTCGCAAACAAGATTTTGTTAGAGTTATGAACACATGCAAGGTAGACTTTAGAGAGCCGGTGATAGTCTGGCTAAGTCAGTGGTGACGTGGTCAAACTTACTAATTGAATGGCTGTGTTTAGAAACAGTCCTGTTTACGGGAAATTTCCTTTTCTGTAATTTAAATATTTTGAATTAGACGACTGAGTTAGTCGAATGTTTTAAGCTTTGGCGGTTTCTTCAATTCAACTCTCCTGTGTGCTGGATATTGTAGATCAGTTGATTTGCTCTGGTTGTTTGGTTCTGATCATTTGTAAGTGATTCACCCGTTACGAACCTTCTGTCTTCATATAACCCTCGCGCTTGCATGTGTCTTCTATGTCTCTCCTTGATTAGCCGATTTTTCATCCTACCAAATCGTTATCTCCAACGTCACGTGTTTTACGGTGTTGTTCGTGTCTGATCAGCTTGTAGCTACTGCATCGTAACGTTATTGTTTTTGGCGGGCGAACAAGTCAGAAGTGCAGTTAGTTTCGCTTCGTTGGAGTATCTTAAAACAATCACAGAATGTAGTCAAAACTCTAAGCCGCTGGATTACTGGCTGCGATAAAATTCAAACAAGTCGGTACCGAAGGAATCAAGTTTAATAGGCGAGAAATGACAGCGAAGGTTGACAGCGAGTAACACTAGTTGAATGAGAATGGTCGATGTTCCAGCAGAAACGTGGTTGCGTTGTTGTCTGAAGTTCTGGTTTAAAAACGCCAATCTATGGCCGATGATTATATAGACGCGAATTGGACAAACTAACTCTTACTTCACTAGATGACTTTCTTCCACATTATGACAGACCAATACAGTGGCTACAGTATTTGTTTCACTTTATAGTTTTACACACAACAGATTTGAAACAGTGTCCAGGTCGAGTATGCAGTGTTTGTCAGCTGAACTGTTATTGTTTGTATACCCGACTCAGGTGACCATCATCATTCATGCATCATTTTCAGAGTGGAATAACACATATCTAGTGAGTGTTTACTAGGCGCACTGTGTGAAGCTTCAGTGCTGACCAACAAGATGTTGCACGCATAAACGTGTCAGATACCTGGTGCTGACGTTTTTTGCCATTTCACCGATTGGTCAGGACTAAAGTCAGTGTGTTTTGCACATGTTTGCTTTTGATGTTCACTGTTCATCATAGTGTAAAATGCTTAATTCTTAAGGTTAGATGGCCGAAATTTGACAAATTTCAAGAACCACAGTTAATCGTGCTACACTCTGCGTGTAATGTAGGCATGGGACGTGAAATAGGGAGCGGACGAGAAGCAATCATAACTGACATCACATGTAGCCATTAGTTAAAGCAGTCATCTCTTCAACGGTCCATATGCCATACATATTCAGCGCACTCCCATGAACGAATCGAGCATGAGTAGGGAAAATTTCGATACGGAATTACTGGAAAGTCTATGGGAATGTGACGGCTGCGATCAACTGCGATTGGTGTTCAGCTTATATCAACTAAATCCTCTACTACTCACCAGATACACGATCGTTTTGTACAGCGTGACACGTGCGAATCTCTTGCATTGGCAAAACCGAACATCAGCTTCTTGGTAGAATTGGCAAGAACATGCCAAAAGAGAACAAACTCCAGATTGTGCAACAGGTTGATACCATACCAGTCGTCGCTACTACCATCTAGAATTTAAGCAGATGAGTCCGACATTACAGGGGCATTTGCTTTAACCTGTCTTCAGTCCGGTAGGAACAGTGGGTCAAAGGTTACCAACCAGTTGACCATTCCGATGTGTCGACGTAGTCGATATCAGGAAACGTCAATCAATTTTTGGCATTCAAAGAACTGATTGCCACCTTTTTATTGTTTAGGCAGTGGCGGAGGCTGCGCACCAATAACCGACTTACACTCTATTGTGAATATTTTCGTCTGATATGCTGAACAGTACATCCTAGATAATTACAAATGTGCAAAGGAACCTATGGCTATATATATCTTACAATACCTTGTTCACTGATTGCTTTTTGGGTTTAATAATTCCACTCTTACTAATACCTCTGTCGCATCGCAAATCGAATGTTTGTGTGTAGAATGACGGTAGTCAGTGAACAGTGGAACATTTGAAATATGTGTCAAATAGCAAATGTACCAGACAACATGCAAGACAGGGTATCCAACTCTCGTAGTGAAAGCTGGAGAAACCACATTGAAAAAAGAGCGGAATCATCCATCTCATTTAAACTACCGCTTCCTAATATCAGACATATGTCGTTGTGTATAAGCTGTCATTTCGAGAGTTAACCTGGCAGTTAATCGTGTGCAGAATGTGAATGTATCATTTATATGGTGACAGTTCTGTCAGATATCTTTGGATCAGTTTATTAATAAGTCCTTGAATGAGAACGATACGATTGACGAATGGCACCATCTTCGTTAGTGACCACTCCGCAGCTGTTTTTAACACAACGGGGATTTTGACGAAGTAGGGTTTGTTCCCCAGTGGTACTTCATGTTATAGCATGGTTTAGTGCGAGGTGAGTCTTAAATGTAATAAGAATTCTGAAGTACCCATTAAGCCGTTTATTTATTGCCAACAAGTCTGGCAATCTTAAGGTTCATTCCGTGTCGACCCACACACACTGAGCCCATGTCTTCTATACTTCTTTTTTTGCACCATACTGACTCAAGTAGGAGTGTAAGTGAAACCTAGTTTGGTTGAATGTTCATTGATCTATACAGAGATGGATGTAACTGCTACAAGCCTTCAATAGCCTAAGGTATGTGATTAATCGGTAGGTTTGGTTTCGGACGGCTAGATTGCATGTGGGCCCCAAGTTCTTTTTTGTGTTCTGTGCAGAGACAATACTTTTCCTCATTTTGAAAATTCTGCTATAACACCCGGTAAATGTCTTTCCTTTCTGATTATCCGAAATGAGATGAAGTGTTCTTGTTTATCTGTTTTCTGACTGTTTCCACTGTTCTATCGTTTCTTCAGGTGCCAAACGATCATTGGTAACCGAGACTGTAACAGAACCAGATGGCCGCACATATACTGTACAGCGAGAGATTGTAGAGACTACAGAAGCGGATGGACGCGTAAGTTAATGAGATTGATCCCACCGAAATGGAAAAGATTGTTCTGGACTAGTTTCACAAAAGTATGGTAGATATCATGCAACTGTTTTGAAGTGTCCTGCAATCTTTTTAATGGGGTTTGTGAATAGAAAACATCCTGTTTTGTTGTATGAACTAACCAGTCACAATCGATATTTTAGTGCAGTTATAAACTGATAAAAATAACCATTATGACATACCAGTTTCGTAAAGGCATATAATGCAATGCCTAGCCATGACTCAACTTGTTACTCCAACAAATTTTTATGTGTTTATCAGCGTATTTTTGAAACAAACAATGCCATCTTTCACGTTGACAAGACTACTTACTTCGAAGCAAACAGAAAGTTGATGTTTAATCGAAAACAAAGTATCATAATACCTTATTTATGTCGGAATGTACTTATTCTGTATAGATCTCGTGAATGTCTGGCACACACTCATCCCCACAACCGGTCACTCACTTCGCTCTCAAGCTGTAGACTTACGATTTCATAATCACTGTCTCCGATGGTAATATATCAGTGACCGGCGCTGATGTTTGATATTTTTCACGTATCTCAACGTTGTGTAGTAACAGTCGACACATGGCAGAGTGCAACTTTATCCATGGGAAGTGCGGAAAAGTTTTGAAAACAACAGGAATGTTGTAGCATAGATATTCCTTATACTGTAAAACCTTAGGTTTGACAGTGACAGCCCGAGTGACGCAATCCGAATGGCCGAACAACAGTATTTTTTTATCACTGCTACCCTTAGATAATTTCCAGTGAAGCACAGTTTTGTTCGTCCCGTGTTTAAATTTACACATTCTTTCACCGACAAACTGTTGTAAATTTGTTACGCGGTGTTCACTGTTCTGTTCTTCTTGATAAATGTGAACAACTTTATTGACATCTCTGATACTAAATATGGCGTTCATAAGTTACTTCTAACAAGCATTCGGGGGATTTTGTTAGTATAAGTTGAATATTCTTCAGATGTGATCGCTGTCTTCACGATCATGTGAACCTTTCAGCCGACTCGTTCTAAAATGCGGTTCATTCTTATGAGTTCCATTATAGTAAAAATTTCTAGTTCATGTGAAAATGAACTTCAGAATGGGGTAATGTAATCATGTCTTGTGTGAAGTTATTGATGTAATGATCAACATGATCACCTCACAAGCACTTTGACTGAAGTTCATATCCTCATCGTAACTAGGGTGTACACTACTGGTGAACAATAATAAGAGCAAACCTCGATTCTTATGCATCTTTTCGAGGTGTACTGACAGAAACTGTATTGATATATGAATGCCCCAATCAGTTGTGGATAATGTTTGTTTTATTTCTTCGTTTTTTTTCATTTCTTTATGGGTTGTAGCGCGGCACCTTGCACTCGTAGTAGTTTAGTTTTAAAAGCACTCCATTGCCATTCATGCAGTCTTAATTTCCAACGTGGATATCACGGAATCTCTTCCTGTTTTGTTTTGTCATGCTGACAGTGCCCAACCTTCACATGACTTGATTTGTCATACGCTAACAAATACATTATGTGATGGAAACTGGAAATATCTACTTGAACCTTACCTTCGCTAATTCGTACGCAAATCAGTTAACGACTTCTCACTCAATTGATTTGTGAAATAATTTGTCTTTTTTATCAGCTTGAATAGTGCAGGTAGAACAGGAAGTTCCTGCATCTTTTTTGATCGTAAACCTACAGCACTTGAAATTAACGTTAAAATAAACGAACGTCCAACTGAAAACAAATGTATGTCAATGCCTGAGGGTCGATGAGGTCGGGTATCAGTTGATTGGGGCACGGCTACTGTCCAGTTGATCCGCCAATTGACCGAGTCACTTTCGTAGCTGCTACTTGGTGTCGTCGATCGCTAGGCATTTACCGCAAAGCAGCCAGCTGGAATAGCTTTGTCGTTTCTTTAGATCACAACATCCAGCTAGATTAAAATGTTCACTTTCATTGACACCAATCATACTATCACGAACCTCCGCTGTGTGCCCGAAAGGACATGCCAGTTACGTTACGCCTACCTAGGTTTTTCTAACCAGTGTGAAGGTAGCTTCAAGACACCATGGCTAATTATTCCTGTTTTCAGTTAACCGTTCGTTGAGTTTACTTTGAATTTTGTGTCACACTTTTGCGGCTGAAAAGGGTGTAGGAAACGAATTCATCTCACTAACATCGTGCTTCGTCTGTGTGACTCAGCTGATCGTCGACTTACAACGAACAATTTACCTGATGATTGATTTTTCCCGTCAGTGGGAATGTGCGTTTCACTTTTGCGAGCGTAATTGACTTCCTGCGCTGTTTAGGTCTATTGTTATTTTTCATAATTACCCTGGTTTGATTGACGGCCATGTTGATTTGCCTGTTTAACTAACTTATCCAAACTACGAGGAAATTTCGCAAATCACATTGCCGCTATGCTTGACTATTTCTATTACACCATCAGTTGTAATTGGATGTTTTCAGTTGCGGTTCTTTTACTGTGATTTCCTTTTCTGGATATTTGTCCATGTTTAGGTCAAACGGTGCGTAAATGAGACGTATCATGACAGTATTAAGTCGACACTTGATCAGCCGGTCACAAAGCCCGGTTGTCCGTCACCTAATTCGGATTCCCGAAAGCCGGTAAGCCAGTAACCATACTGTTCGTTCTCGTTTAATTGCCTGACTGTTCAGTTCGTGCATCACTTCGATCTGACCATTTACCATACTGTTTCAATTTAGTTTAACTAAAAACAAGTGAACCTATTACACAAATAAAGTGGTGTGTAGGCTCAATGTAAAAGGCGAATGGGGACTGTCGATCTGCTGAATAGTTTACCAGCACGCACACTGTTTTGCAAATCAGCGTTTTTGATGTTGAACTTTCGTGGTCACCAGAATGGTCATTTTTTACAACTGGTCAAAATGACATCGAGACTAGTTTGCACGTAGGCATCACTGTTATACAAGTGCATTATACCGATTCACAGTCAAAACATATACGTGTACGAACAGACGCTGAGATACTAGTATAGACGTATACATAATGTGACTCAACACAGAACATTAATAAGAGAAACGGGTAGGTAGGTTCTCAATATAACACAGTCTCATGCATTTTCAACTGTTCACTGTTCTGTTTTAAAATGTCGTAGAGTTTCCACTTCTAAGACTTCCTAACGGCGGATGTGGTCTGAATTGGTGGGCATAAGTCTTGACGTTCGATGTTTCATTCCTGTATGCTTAGTCAGTACTTCGAAAAACGGACGAACTACGTTGCGACAGATACTGTTCAACAGTTGGAAATTCTGTATTCGTTACACACGTAGCAAACAGCCACCGATTACGACTACCTTGGCGAGTTAATGGAACTGTTTTGTAATCAATGTATTATTACCTTTAGTAACACTATCAGCTTGACAATATATTACTCTATCGCTCCCCCGTCGGCAGATTTGATTGCATCTTTCATGCAGTTTCTCACGTCACCAACAAATCAGACTGCATACCTATTGCAAACAATTTATTTGAAATCGAATATATTTCAGCGAATCACTCATTGATCCAGTAAGGCACTGACAGTGTGTCTTCGTTTCACAGTCCATCCCTCGAGTAGACTTAATTTGCTCTTTTGGCCTTATTTGCACATGTCTGTCTGCGTATACTCGCCCTAAATTATGCAAAGTTCAACATATCTATGTTCGTTGAAGTTTGAACCTGGAAGGAAAATGTATTACGGCAATCAGCTTTTTGTGCCCAGTCAGCGACACTTGTACGCTAAAGGTCTAACGACAGCCCTATCTAGTTGGCACGTTTCAGACATGAGAAACGTGTAATTTGACATATCTCAACTCGGCTTTCGGTTTCTGTTTTATTTAAACTTAAGCGACTCACTTTTTTCTCTGGTAGTCCAGTGTCTTGGCACTTGTGTTTGTGGACATCTGTGTTTGCCCATTCTTTCTAATCAGTTTTGTAAAACGCGACCTCCTAGTATTTCTTCATTTGTACTGTGTTATCTTCTAACTTGCAGTCCGAGGTAGATTCTGCAGTTCAAATCAGCCAGCGTGAAGACTTCGTCAACTCAGTTGTTCGTGCGCACAATGTCTATCGTCAGCTTCACGGTGTTCCGGAATTAAAACTCGACCCGGTTCGTGTTACCTCAACTGAGCGAGTTTTTCAATTCACTTTTTTGGTCCACACATACACTGATTTCTCGTAACTTACAGTTGTTTATTCAAAACAAGTGTGTAAAAAGACATTGTTTTCTACTATTCAGAGTTAAGTTTTGGCTTTATTTTCAAAGTTGTGTTAACTGTTGCACTTCCGGAATCCTCTTTACAGGTGGCGTAGATCGATAAACCCTATACCAGTCGGTAGACAACAGCTGGTAATTATCTTATCCCTACTTCCTAATCTGTAGAGGTCGTTGTTAAACGGAGTCTGTTTAAAATGGCATTTGGATTTCATTCGATTAGAAACCTTAAAATGTCAGAAGGAGCCGGAAAACTTATAACGATGCAGTCATTCTTTTCGACGACTGTTCAACGGGATTGTGTTACGACCCACACTATCTTATTTGCAACTGAATCACATCACTGTTGTTTACGATGGAAATTCTAAAAAGAGGAGCACAGTTTCATCCCGATAACTTCGCTTGGCACTTTATAACATGGTTCCTACCAAACCACACATACACAACTCATTGGGTTAATGGCCTGCGTTCCCTACAAAATCCGGTTTCTGGACATAACATTATATTGGATCATAGGACAGCCGTGTTATACGGTGTCAAGTGAACTGACCCGGACGAAGCCCTGGTTAACGGAGGGTAACTTATGAGAATAATGTTCAGCGTGAATGATCATCCACCATCATTTGTTAAGAAATTTACACCTAGCAGTGGACGTGGTTGTTTCTGCGGTTCAGAAAATAAACTTATATCCTCGATTGCCTTGCAACAGTGAGTTCAATCAGTCGCCTCACAACCTCTAATACTACTACTGAAACACCAAGCCACTTGTGGCCTAAAGTATTTTCTTGCAGGCTTTCCACCACATATGCAGATAAAAAAGGAGAGACAATCACGCATTTCGGTCAGTCAGTATGTCTTAGTTTGGTTGTGTAGAACGTTTGTATGCACCACAGCGTCTTAACAAGGGTGCATTGTTTCCGTGTCTATCGTTAAGCACATCATGACCACCTCAATGAAACTTGTTACATATCCTTTAAGTAGGTAACGTAACCAAAAATTGGTTACCTCTCCGGTCCGTTGAGGCCGTAGCTATTAAACGGTGGGGACCACCCCAGTGCATACAGAAAGATTGGGTCATCGCTACCAGATTGCCTTGGTAATTTATGTGTATTGATTAGCATGTGCGCGTGCATATGTTCAGATATTTTATCGCCCTGCTCCACACTGCCTACTGAATCTTAACATCTGCAACTTCACTAATTGCAATGCGCACCTGATGCAGTACAGTGAAATGTGTTCGAGGATCACGTTGTGCTTCAAAACTCTCCTGTTTTGTATGTTCAAAATGTGCATGGAAAGCTTTGTTTTTGTGTTTGTAGTTCCAAGTCAGAGTTGATTGGAAGTTCGTTACGTTGTGTAACTGCTGATGTGTTGGTTTGGTTTCTCTCTTAAAAGCTTAGAGCTATATTAACAGGGAAATCTCAACTCCCATCTAATTATATTAATACAAAACTAATCTGGAAATTGTTCCCCAAATACAACGACTTCCCCAATTGCTGAAGCACGCCTAGATGCGTTTCTTATCTAGCCACCACCAAAGAGAGTTAACGTGCCTAAAAATAAAACAAGCGCAAGTTACTCTTTACCAATCACTAATCTAAGTTAATTTCCGTCTAAATCTTATGGATAATTTGAGATGAATAGTCTGTCTCAGTATGAAGGGACACTATGGTCTCTAGAACAATTTTGCTAAACATTCGTTGAACACCTCTTGTGGTTTGAAACCTGACCAAGTCGGTGTAGGTGTTTAGTTTATGTGGAGGAATATTACCCCCATGAATAAAGAAGTCCCGTGATTCAGCATTTTTTCTGGCAACATGGTTACATACGTATGCGTACTTACGTGAAGTGCCATGCGTCTGACCTAACAGTACTGTGGATCGAGCCGCTGCTCGTAAAAACAGTGACAAGGAAAACTTTGGAAGACAAATCCGACCAAAGCGGAAAATACAACTGTTAAAATGCGATTTGTTCATAGTTCTGACTACCAAGTGTATTACTATAACCGTCTGGGTTATTCACTCGTCCATTCTCCGGTCTTATGAGATTTCTGGTTATTTAACTGTAGTTTTTCACTGGTCATCAATCTTATCGTCATACTGAATACTAGCATCAATGTATGAACCCTTTAAATTCATTGTTTCCACATATTCTAACACTGAAGCAATTCGATTCGCATTCATTGCATACCTGTACGTCCCTTGGGTGTGCTATTTTACGATCGGCAGGTGACTTATTCTACGGCCACGGTGTGCACGCCCTCGTTAGCGCGAGGCTTGCTGACGACCACGTTAGCACTGACCTTTATCTCTCACATCACGGGCGTATTATTTACGTTCACTATACTGTTTAAGTATTGTGGCAACCGAAATAGACGAAGCAAACGCAACTTCTATTTTGAATGTCTTCGTTCTTCAAGGTTTGCACTGTCTTAACTGGTTATCCGGATCGGCCCATGACCAAGTAAACGGAATACTACCGTACACGAGTTTGGTTTGCGCCTGTATAAAAAAATCGTGATTATCATTACTTAATGATACAAGATTGTCACACCAACAACCTGATCTCAACTGCCACTCACCGTTATCTTGCATTCTCGTCTACATCATAGCAATTGTGTCAGATGGCGCAAGATTGGGCTGATCAGTTAGTCAATCAGCCTTATTTGTCCAACAGTGGTTCAACCTACCATGGCATTCGGTTAGGTGAGAACGTGTTCAGTCGCTGGTCAAATGCTTCGGCTCTGGTAACCGGTGAGTTACAGTTTAACAGTTGATCTTCCTCAAACTTATTCCTCAAATTGCATTGTTTTTTTATTGGTAAGATTAATTTCAGAAGTTGTACTTTTCATTTACGATGCTTCTAAACGGGTGAAAATGGAGCTGAGAGCTTGACCATTTGTCTTACGTTTTGATGAACACACAAGTTTGTTGTAGCTGTCAATCTTCTTCCCTTATTGAAAGTTCCGTCTTGTTCATCGAGTCTCAGTTTCTTTTCGCTTGATATCTTGCTTGTCATTGATAGGCGCTAATTGCGGCGGCGTCCACTAGATGAACACATCTTAATGTCAGTTACGTTCTCAGTTGGACTGACGCTCAACAGTCGCAAATGATGTCCACGTTTTGGTTCTGAAAAACGGCGACCGATGGTTCCCCTACCGGTCGAATAATCGAAACAAAAGTGAACTCATCTCGCTTCGATGAATTTACAACCAGATTTCCTCCTAAATGAGATCTATCATTTGTTTTAATCAAGGGTCAGAAGTGGAAGGTTTTTAAGGAAAGCACGGTGCATTCGAATGGATAGCGTTTAGTTTCCACCAGGTTCTCTTTTAAGGAGATATCAGCTAACGCCAAAATATCGTTAGAAAACATACTTCCCCGAGGGTTGTAGGAGCACTACCTAGTATTCTGCAGATATGACTTTGATTCACTTCCGTAGAAAGTATATATATATATACATATATAAACGGTACAAGCTGATAATAAGTTGAATCTCATGGTTAGCCAAATTGGCTGAACGTTGATAAAGTGGGCAGTTTGACAGCAACTGTCCCCACTCTTGAGCAATCAAACCAAATATCATCTGGAATGGTTAATGGATCACAATCCTGTTCAATTTATATGTAATTTGCATTGTTTCTTAATTACTCACTTCCCCTATGTGACCTCAGGCGACAGACTGCTTGCCGCGTCTGGTCATGCTGTTTCTATCGCTGGTTCGAATCCGGCCGAAATCGGGGTTTTTTTAGCAATCAAGGCTCCTGTAAATTTTCGACTTCATCACGCCACTTATCACCAGTTATACTGAAGACGTCGTTGTCCTTGCTTATACCCACACATTCTGCTGATATCAGGAGTTAATTGTTTGCCTGTTCAGTTACTCACATTTTAAACCTCTCCCTTGCAGGTCAAGAAGTAATTGATCATTGGTACCAAGAATCTTCCAAATATAAATTTAATACAGAACCTGCAAGTATCCAAGGTATCGGTGAGTTTAGCCTCAATTCCAGATATCGTTTATTTCCGTACGCTTATACCATACCTCATTGTTGGTGCTTCTGATCACTTCAGTGGTCCTGTGTACCTAAGCCCAGTCGACCTCCAGCTCGACATCAACCTCACCCTAATATATATATCCAAATAAGGTTTGAGGTGTTGCGTATACTTCGTACAGTCTTCTTGATTGTGCACGTACTGTGAATGTTTCCGCATGAATACTACTTATACCTACTTATCAGCTGTCTGATGTACGCAAATAATATACCAAAAGTCGAAAACTGGCAAACAGATTCATTTTTGATGTGTGCTGTCCAAGGCAGAGGAGTTTAAATTCGCCTTTAATACATGAAGCCGAGAAACATCAGGGTAACTCTAACTACAAGGGATAAGAAGCACTAGAATGCACTTTGTTGGTGAATTTTTTTGCAACCACCGAGAGGTTTTGCTAAAATATTATGATGAGGACGAGGGAAAGACCTTTTACCCGGACCATAGTTTCTAGTTATCCGCCAACATATTTACAAAACAACGTTCTAACAGTATGCCTGATGCAGGGAACTTCAACTGCGTACAAATCTTATAGCTCACTTAGTAAGAGTTGAAGGAGGTTGAATTTTCTTTACGTAAAATTTCGGGAGCCTAATTTAAATGAGCGCAAAGTGCAGATCCTTTGGCATTCTAAGTCAAACATTTGCACAACGGAGTGATCAGGCTTTATTTTAGTTGAGTCAGAGAACTGACTAAAGTCTATGAACGAACGATTCTTAAACACGGGCAATAGCACGCCTTGGCAGATTTTATAAAATTTATCATTAACAATGACTCCCGGAGGAAGAAACAGCAGTCTGTGTGATTTAACACCTGATGAATTTTTCTGCATCTCATCAGGTACAGGTTGGTGAAAAGAAATCTACAATCACACACAAACCCCAGCAACTGTTGTTGTGCCACCAGTACCACGTAAGCAGCCAGTATCCTTGATCGAACGTCACTTGCTGACCTCTTCGCGTAAGGTCATTGCTGTCCATGCTTTCGAAGACCAGCAATGGATGATTGCATCAGTTCGCTGAGGCTGCAACCATTCATCTGCCAACGGAAGTACATGGCCGTCAGTTCCAAACTGTCCTGATAAGTGTTCAGTTGCATTGCTCGTGCGTGCATGTTGTGTGTGTAGTCGTGCATATCTTTTCACTAACGTTGTTTGACTCCGCTACAAAAGCACCGACACTGCAGCGTATGCCTGATGAGATGCAGCGGAATTCGCCAGGCAATAAATCGTGCAGTCGGGCGTTTTCAACGCGTCATCTAATTTGTTTCAGGAAGCAACCTTTTTAAATAGCTCACGAATTTATGTATTTTATGTTTATCACACGGACTAACTTGACAATCACTGAATCTCTTCATAAGACCCTGAACGCACTTACTGCACATTCAGATGTAACAGTTTTGCCAGACTAAGCGTCAGGCGGACGGAGTGGTAATTAGCACGCCGGGTTTATGAGGGCCGGGCTGGAGATACTAATCATAGGGTCCACTATCGATTAAAGACCACACCCGACGTCCAACCGCGTGTGAACCTCAGCACCGGCTTGGAAAACTACACCGAGGCTCCTTTGCTATTCAAAATTAGTTATATTTATGAAATTAGGCAGCTACCTATGCTTCATACATTTGCCTTTCAACCGGTGGGAGGCTGACTGGTTGCGATTATAATTGCAGTGAAATGTTGTCTGTCAAACTTCCAACAGCACACATAGCGCCATCTACCACTCGGCGCTCCTTTAAATACGTCGGAAAGCTCTTGTACCTTCTACTTGCAGAGTGTTTCTGTAAGACTGTTGTGAGTTACTGTTGGATAAGGGAAGCACAGAGGTTGTTGACAGGTTTATATGGTTAGAAAGTTGCGTCTATAACGGTTGGGCTATAGAAAACAAAATGGGAGCTCGTACATCTAATGCCTTGACGGTGTTCACTAACACAAGAAATCTCTGGTGACAGAGAGACAGTTCCTTGGAGCTTAGCTGTTACTTGTACGAGACGACTGTTAAGGTTGTGTAACTTTTCGACAGCAACATCCGAACGATCAGTATAGAAGGTATTAACTGTCTTGAGAGATTTGATCATCGGTCGTTCGCATCGGCTAGTACCAACTGGTAGACGAAGAAGAGGTTAGGCAGAGGGTATTTGGTTGTCAGTGTTAAGCGAGTTCGTCAACTCAGTTCTCACATGTGCAGAGTTAGATGTTTAGATCGGGTACTAAGCATGTCGGCTAATCGTTTATCCGGGCACCTCTGCTTATTCCGCAGCTGACTGGCGTAATATACGATTTGGACAAATGACTTTACCCAGAAAAATGAAGTCCTTCACCAAAGAGTTAATTGCTGTTCGTCGAGTTCGTCTCCCGACTGAGGCTTTCACGACTCTTATCGTCTGTGGCTGAAGATTTTAGGTGTTATGTCGGCTAACCGAACTTAATGGTGCAAAGGTGACCGCCATTTTACTAAGTTGTTTGTGAATTAGGTACAGTCAGACTCTGAAAACTTTAAGGAGGATGACGACCTCTGTCTGGTAGAATGGTGTGAACTCCTTGAGGTTAGACGTTTGAGGCAAGACAACCTTTCCTGATAGATAATTTGACAAATTTGATTATTTATAAGAGATCCGATTGCGAAAACTCCGGACTTTGGCTGGATTCGAGCCACCGAGCATTTGCCGCATATGGGCGTATTGTTTCTGTCACTGGTTCGAATCCGGCCGAAGTCCAGATTTTTCACAATAGGGTCTCTTCTGAGTAACTTCTATTAATTCTGTCATCCTCGTTACTTTTATTTCGTGACCTTGATAGGGCTGATTGTCTTTATGATGCTGTGACAGTTTTCTATGTGAACCACCTGTGGGCAGTCTTTTTATGATACTGGTGACAACCCAATATTATGGGCCGAACTTACATTGACTTAACGTCGATCACTAAACCGAAAAAGTTATTGTATATAATAGAACGTTTCTTAGTTAAAAATATTTTTTGCGTGACCATATTTCTTATTCGAAATTGCATCGGAATGACAAAAATTGAACTTAATGGTTTCCGTTTTGTGATTTGTATCACGTTTTAGCTTTCAAATCAATGTGTAGAATGTGCCAGAACTTTTTCTAATTAACGGAGACAATAAAGTTGACAGGTTATCTATAAACACTCTTGACTTGTAAGCTTTTTCACTTAGTTTGGATGGCATTTACTTTAAATGCTATATTATCTTGAGCTTTCTCAAACGTTATCTGTTATCCCCCCCCATTAAACTGGAACATCGATAAGAAGTTCAGCTATCATTGTTACGGACCAGTCAAAAAATAACATTGCAAGGAATTTGATACTTCCTCGTGTTTAACGTACGGCGAGTCAACATTTTGTTTGTGAAACCACTCCTTGTTTCGTGGGAACAGAACGTGGGGTGCTTCAAAAAATCCCATTGCGATACACTCATCACAATTAAGGTAAACCGTAATGAACTTTGCTTTAAGGGATGTAACAGGACAGTACTCAGTTTTAATTATTAACCTCTTCGGAGCAAGTCTGAAAATTTATGAATACTAATCTAAAATGTTGCGAGCACAGAATGAATATTCAGTAGCACATGATAAAACAACATGTTTGAACAGGACAGTTTGAACACGAAGAGTAAGTGTTTCGTATTTACTCAACAGTGTCAAATTCGTAATACCATGATTCATTTTTCTAGCAAAAATCTAGGGAGCTAGGATAGGCTACTATGATCAGGGAAGTGTCACATCCACAAACAATTGTTTTTGGGCTCACAGAATTAGTGTCAACCGATTGACCGCGACCGCTTCAACAATTCACAAGAATGTTTGAGTTGAATGGCTTAATAGAACAGTTAGTGTACAAGCTAGATCGAAAGCGTGACCACCAACCCGTAGAAAATGACTGTTCAGGTGTTTCACTGATATTGAGGTTCTCCAGTGACATAGAGTTTTGTACCCATTGGGTCAAGTGTTGCTTTCCTCTAGAGACGTGGCTTCTCTCGGTTCTGTCTATTTGACTTTCGCCGCAGTTGCACGCAAAGCGGTAAACATAATGTGCAGTAGCTCACACAGGTTCATCTCCTTTGATCGATAGCATTGGTGAAGGATGCGATTGACTTTTTAAAAAATATGGCTTATTTTTGTGAGTGAATGGTCTTTTGGTCTAGTTTTTCTTGTTGTTTCACTTCAGCTATGAAATGTTCATTCACCATGACCTTTTACTGATGAATCTCTGTTAAACTTATTTTGCTGGAGACGCTGACTTACTGATATGAATTATCCACCGAATAGCATGCGTTCTTTGGCCATCAGATACTCGATACCGTCAAAGTGCTCCACAATCGAAACCACAGTGAACTGACATCTTCAGTCAAACAGCTGCTGTTATTAAACTGGACAGAGCATGTCGTTGCTCTGTAAGACAGTGTGTCTTGTTTTAGTTTCCAAGTGGTATGATTCCTTAAGTGATTTCTGTAGTCATGGTGCAAATGTTTCAGGTCTGAGCAACCAAAATCAGTTAAAACAAACATTTAAAATTATCAACCAGAAGCCTAATATTTTTTAATCCCCTTTGAAATGGCGGGTATCCAAACTGAATTATCTTCCAGAGATAAATGTCACATTTGTTTGTTTTTGAGAAAATATGGACAACTTGAAGAATTCCACACCATCATGATTGGCATAACTTTCAGGTTGTACAGACAACACTTCAAAAAGTATTTTGCGTTGTAAATGGTTTCGATTTTTATAAAATACACTCACTTTCAAAAGAATCACTGTCTGACTGTCTCATAATCCTTTTCCTGCAGGATTCATTTTGGTATAGTCGGGAAGGTACGGTCTCCTCAGCAGTATAAAGTGGAAAAAAGATCGTCCACATTACTGTTGTCGACGTGTTCATCCTACGTTTGACACTTCAAACTGAATTCATTTAGACATTACGTTTCCATATAAGTATAGTTTATTCAACGCTTCGGCGTTGATTGAGTTTTAGCAACGGAATCTTCAGCTAGTAACCTACTAATTGTCACTTCGGAAAGTTGTTCACTAATATAAATCACCACTCTTTTTCTTCCTCCTTTACAAATTAACGCGATAATCTCCGTCCTTTCATCGTATCGATCAGGTGGTTTCACGCAGATGATTTGGGCCAGTTCGCAGCGCCTCGGTGTGGGAATTGCAACGCAAATGAAGAAGGAAACTAGAGGTGCTGGTGATGGTTCTAGTACACAGGCCCCCACAAAATTCGTCGTCGTCTGTCATTACTATCCTCCTGGCAATGTGACCGGCCAGTTCAAAAACAACGTGAAGCCTATTTCAAAATAGAACAATATGGTTTGATTATAACGGTCCACGCTTATACAATCGGATCTCAGTGCTGCTATTCAGCTTTCCAACTTCGTTTGAACATATACCAACAGTTCAGTCACTACTGTCAGTAACTCTCCTTTGCTGTTGCTGCTGTTACTGTTACTTGCACCACCCAACTTGTGTATCTTCCAACAACTTCTCTGTGATTCACTTGCTCTATTTTGCTGACGTTGTATGTCAGCTTCCTTCATATATGTGTAGTTTACAAACAGGTTTCCATTATGATACATTACGCTAATCGAGCATCTTCAACCACTACATTACTTCTCCGACCCATTCTGAACATGCTTTTATTCGAATTTCTGTATCCGGCCCACGACGAATACAGTTTTATGGTTTTAGTACCAATGGGACTGCGCTTGCGGAGTGACAGACCTCAAAAAATTTTAGAATGACACTGGTGTACGCAATCGGAGACTGGTTCGTCTGTTGTGTGTGTTAGAATTCGGTTAGGACAGAAATCTAACCGCATTCGTACAAATAAACTGGCGTCATTCGAGTGACAGTAGTCTCTTTTAATTATTTCAGCTCAGGATTCAAGTTGTCAAAATGATCAATAGACATATTTTGAGATGTGCGCATACTATTGGTTTTTAAGTTTCACGCAATTAAAACAGAGTAAGCAAGATGCTTAATACAGTGTGGAGCGTAAGAATCTAACATGAAACATTTGTTGTTTTCTCTCATCCTTTACTACTCGTAAACTTTAGGACAACCCGACTGATCAGTAGTGTAAAGTCGAACATCCCAAATTTTGTGATTAGCCACTCTAACCTTGTTTATATTCTTACCAGACAGATTCTATCGGGCCAGTACAGTAACTTCTCTAGTTTTATGCACTTAAAATACAAACGAAACCTGGTCAAATGTTTGGCGAACAGAGCCAAAAAAATCTGCTCAGCAGGTGCTTTAGAACAGGAGTTACAATTTTTGACCCATATTCTACAAAAGAATGGCTATCCCGACAATTTTGTGACCAAACATATGAAAGCATTTGAAGCATCAGTTAAGATTCAAGGAGTTGGAAAGAAGCCCATGTTCATACGACTGCCATACAAGGGAGATACGTTGGTTGAATTACTGACCCGTAGACTTATTAGTTGGCTAAAGAGAAAACGTTTAACGCAGCCAGACCGATTATCTCATTCACCAGTTCACCACTGATCACTCTAAATCTGAAGGATAAATTGTCTGTCCACAACTCATCTGTGGTGATCTGCTCGTTCATTTGCGATTGTTCAGAAAACTAAGTGGGTCGTACGACTCGACGTTTGTCTAGAACAATCAGAGAACATCATTCAAAAGGGATCGGGACAGGTGAGAGAAAATCAATCACGAGTGCCGTTGTAGGTCGTCTGGCTGACAGCGATCATCAGGTCAACATAGACCGGTAGCTCACTGATATCTACAGGGTTCCATCGAACAAGTCAAAACTCGTTCGCCAGCGAATGTTGGCCACTGCCGACGCCATTGCCATTCGATTACGTAATCCAATCGTGTGTGGACAGAAAAATTGTTCAACCGCTTCAATTGCCTCGGTCATTAGCTGACTCACTCGATCGATTTGGCGTCCACAAACACAAAATTGAGGTAGTGTGAATTTTGGACCACTACCAAGTTTCGCATGTAACCGTTTTTAATTTTATTTCTCTTCATAACTGTAACAGCCTGATGGGATTTTATCGAAAACATGTTTGCTACACTTCGTGTTCTAAGATTCTTTCTTCTTGTAAGATCATCAAGTGAATCTAATATATCCCGGAGATTTCTTTTAATCCGCGAGAACTCTTCGCGCTTCATGACTTCTGTGATCATTACCACAATGAACGACTTGTTCGACGCACTTTTCTTCGGATGTTTTCTGCCGTACAAACCACGAGCACACGACTGGAGAACAAATTCATTCTCGTGAATATCACATAGTTCCTTACGTTGATAGGTTATATAGGATTGTGATTTTCATTTATGTCACTATGCGCGAAATCCTGTCAGCTTGGTCATTCCACTCAGACACTTGTTTGACGAAAACATTTCCGTCCACCATGAAATAGATGGATGAACATATATGGGAACACTACTATGTGTGCCTTAAGACTGGGGTCAGAGAATCAATGTGTCACTACGGTAGACCGTCTGACATATACGGGTCGCAACGCAAAACTCATCTCATCTTTTTGTGATATACGAAAGGAACTCAGACAAAAGCCAAGATTAGTTGAGCGCCGAAATTTATCAACGGTTGAAATTATCGCATTTCGACTACACAGTTCTGTGTTATATAGTAAAAGAATGTGGATCCAGGTCCCTAAACTTCTTACTTCTATAATCAACAAGCATTCTATTCACATTAGTTTACACTGACTGGCTATCCAAACTACCCTATTGGTGGGTGAGATCGAGTTGATTACTTTTTCATCACTTAACTGTAATCGTGTTATGTTCAAAATTGAACACTATTCACACCGTGGAACTGATGTAGAATTTCTCATCAACTTGTTTATTTTCCTAATATTTGCTCACTACCCAGTGAAAATGGCTGTAAGGAGAACGACAGATAAAATACGCCTGAGTTGAGGAAAATTAGCACAATTACACAGCAAGCCATTCATGTGCAATCGCATGTATTCCACTCAGATAGTTGAAAGTAAAACAGAAAACAAGGTTGCATACGACGGGTAGTTGTTTTAAGAGCACACCTTATGATGGGCATTAATTGTTGACTATTGGTAAGATGTAAATCTTTGGAGTTGCCTTGCAAAAGGAAGTATCTTCACCAAAGATAATAATACATCCGTGGTTCGCGCAGAGGCGCAGCTATCATTCACTCATGAGAAAAACAGTAATCCAAGGTCAAGAAAACAGGAGAGAAAAGAAGAAAGGAAGGGGACATAACTGTACTCGAATATTCAACATCACAGTACCTGCAGGTTACAACCAAAAAACCGAGATATAAATGAAAGTGATCAACAAAACAGCTTCCTTACGTATTCAACTGTTCCGCGTTATCAGGTGTACTTACTTCTGGGAAAACTCGGCGAGACACCGGTAGCATGCACGTCACTGGGTCGGATTATCCGCCTTCGCATCTGAAGATTTCAGCCACGGATTCTGAGTCACGAGGGTTGAAGTCCCGTAGACACTCTACCTACAGTGACAAGTCATTTGATGTACAGTTTTGTTTTTCTAAGTGTGGTCGTCATCTATCCACCTCGCACCTCACGCCTGTCGGCCACAGCACTGACAACGAGTGTTCTATGTCACAGGCTATCATCGTTATCATAGGGCTAAGTCACCTAAATCTGAGCAAATCTAAAATGTGCAAGAGTGGACTCGTATACAGCTAAATGCCAAATACCCTTTTCTCAACACATTTATTGCTTACCCCATGCTAACAGTCGAACGCAGATGTTGATGATAAAGTATATGAGGTCGATTAGTGTTCACCTTGTGCAGCCGCAAAGTAATACAGCTTTCACAGTCACCTGATAGGCGCGACCTTCATACGTTAGAAAGATGCCCCTCTGTTAATACGGATGTCCTGGATTGGTGATTACCATCCTAACGTTGGAGACACAAGCTTCCTTCTCATTCCCCATACATCCCTCACTCCTAATGCAACTTCCAGCAAACCCTAGAACACCCCCCGCATTTCACTATCCAACACAAAGTCCACGTAATCACACCATTCTAACAAAAGCAGTTCACACTTTGAGACTCCAAAACACATTTTAAACCATTTAGCAGAGCACAAAATAACGTCTAGCATAGGATATGTTACCAAAAAAAACAATGAGACAACAGCACTCTGTAGTCCGCATAGTCAAAGTCAGTCAGTCTTCCGTCAGATAGGAAATCTGTACCGGCTCCTTATGAGTCATCGAAAAAATTGAACAAAAATGGTGAAAGTAGACAGTCTTGAAGTTCGAGGCTGTTGGTAATGAAGTTGTCAGATTTTAACTTGTGCTGAAGTATGCTCACACAGGTTCAGTATATCTCCACGTTCAAACGACTCTGAAAGTATAAATCGAGCAACTGATTAGGACGTACATTAATCGTCGATTAAGCAGCAGTTGTTGACTGGTGGTGAGTATGGCATCATTTTGCAATTCAGTGAAGAATGAAAATCTTAGAAATACATCCACGTCTAGAAGGAAACCTTGCCATAATGTATGCTTCTTGAGCTGCAGGAAACCAGAGAACCATAATAGATGCCATAACTATTGTAGTGTGGTTTTAGCAGCGAAGAATGTTCACCATCGTTTGCAAAAGTTGAAGCAACTGATTCGAAACATCTACTAACGCTCCATCACCTTCTTTGTTGGTGACCACAGTATTATAGCTTAGATTTGCAGGAAGACCGCTTGTTATTCTAAAGGCTGCCAAATTCGTTTTGGATGTACAGGTGAGACAATCTGGAGCTCTGAATTGTGCACATTTGACACACTAAACGCTGTGTTCGAACTGATCGTTCTAAAAAACGACGGATGTGACAGAGAGCGTGTGGTATGACATGATGTGGTCTAACATTTCCTTTGTTTTCTCACGGTGTTAACCTGGAGATCGTGCCAACTGGTGTTAACCATGGAGGAGTTTATCAAGCCGAAACGTTGGTAAGAAAAGAGCTCTCTCGGAATGTTTTCGGTGTTTTGACACATTTGGCGAGGACATTTTGATGGGCATCGATGATCTTATAATAGCTCTTGCAATAAGTACCTGAGCCTACATTTTGTTGAAGACCAAGTGCGGCTTAAGGTAATGGAATTAAGCACCACACATCATAAGCAGGTACACCACAACTATATCCTTCACATCTATTGCAATCTGTTGTGAAGCAACCACAATGTGGAGAAAAGGTTGCGGTCTGTGGTTTGAAATTACGGGGTTGAAAATGATATTCAACAATAGCAGTAACAATCCAACGGGCTGCCAACGAGTGAATCAGATTCAGGTTTGAATGTGCCGGTAAAAACTAAAACTGTGTATTGAGATGTTTGAAAATAATATCACAGTGTCGAAGACAGAGCGGGCTGACAGGTTCAGATATCAGTTCATAATTGTTGTCAGACTCGTCAGTTCAGAACCAAACGAAATTATATACCGTTCACACTATAAGTGTATTCGTCTCTAAGCGTTACAAATGATCCCAATAATTACAAAAGAGTAGCAGACGGCTAAGCGAAAGTTGATTCTAATCTAAAAGTGGAACCATCGGTGATAAGCACTGATGAAAAAGTTCAGCCAGTCACAAAAGAGAGCAGATATGAGTTTAACTCTAACACGGCTCGTAGAAGTGCGGTCTGGAACGGTTAAACAAACGATCCTGCCAAGAACGAATACAACTTCAACCGAACAGAAGGGCAAATGAGAATTAGCGCAAAAAACGGACTATCACTCCTACTGAAAACAATGAATAATGAAACTAAATGACACTCAGTTTGAAGCAGTGCCTCTCAGAACTAGTGGAAGGGTAAACAGGTGCTCAGAAAAATGTTCATTGATGTCAGGGTCCTCAAGACATGTTACTTTTCTTAGTCAGTACGGCGTGGATCATGCAAACAATTTCGGTTGCAAGATCAAATGGTTCTGACCAACACCACCGATTCTTAGTTGACTCATATCTTGAGACTAGTAACTTTGTTGCAATCTGATGCATCATAGGCTTCCAGCTAGTCGATCTGAGTTTGAACAACTCGTCAGGTTGGAAAATTCATCTGTTCCAATCACTCTTTCGCAGACGGGAAATCACAAGTAATCAAAGTGGTTCACTCTGTGGTGAAATTTCGGTACCCAAACATTTAGTGGGTAGAACACGACATGTACATGTGGGTGGGATGGTCGATGTTCAACTGTCCGTAATTTCGCCTTACTTGACGAAAATGTCCGTGAAATTTCTGCAAAGCAAATGTTTTTACCAGAAGTTAACTAACTAATCAGCCAAAGTGCAACTGAACAGTTAAAATGTTAGTTAAAACATGACCGTTTTTTTGCATGAAAGACTGCATCCGCCTTCGCTCACACGTGATTCGCCACAGTGCAACGAATGTATTTAGTGAGGCAAGCGCCGTAACTGTTCAGCCCACTTTCTGTACGGTCATATCGTTTGGGGCTACGAACACGTTCGAACGGACATTGGGTAGTCATCATATGTATTTTATTTGTGAAGAGTCGAAACACAAACGGCTTATGTTCGGAAGAATAATCGGCTGCAAACCGCGTCTTCAACACCTACGTGTGAATGCTTTTGAGTACCATACAGTGACCATTTATACTACTTAGCCGATTGAATATTACGTACGTAGCCCACCTCTAAGAAAAGTCCCCATCTCGGGACAATAATCTGAAACTACCAGGACGTTAGCTGTATCCCTGTGATGAGGCTAGGATTATTTAAGTATTGCTCACAAGCAAAATAGGTGAACGTATTTTTCCTGCGAGTTTCATCGCGCTGAATGTGAGGTCAGTAGAGCAGCGCTCAACACGTTCATTTTACATACGGGTCCAGAGCTCAACCGTGGAAAGCAAATTCGCTGCCAATGTAATATAATAACAGAAAATTCGCACCTACAGGCTCTTCTGAAGTAGAGCCAGTCGACAGTAGTGTCTGAATGAGAAATCCACTACCTGTATGTGTGGTGACCGATTCATCTTTATTTATGTGGTGAACGGCTTTCTGTATAAAAATTAACCGGTAGATAGTAACAAGCCTCGCCAACTCAGACGTCACTAAATTTGGATTTTGACTGAAAGCCGTCCCTTCGTACGAGCTGGAAGGTTGATCAGATGACCGATTGTTAATGAATGCTATGCAACACATAAGGTTGAATTCCTTGTCACTGCTGTCCTGTTTGAGGAGTAATGTGATACAGTTTAGACCAGCCATTTGAGATGCATTAGGCTGCATGTAATGATCCACATCCATTCATTTTGCAGTTGCAACTATCATCACAACTGTGTTAAACATCTTAAGAAGCAACCAACTTGAGTGCTTGCGTGCGAGATTTTATCCCTCTAGCTAAACGTTACTGATGCAATCCACTCGATGGAAAAGCAAGTTCAGCTACTCTGTTTATCTTCTCACTGATAATGTTTTTGGGGTATCACACCTGGATAATAATATCACTAATCTTATTTGCTAACAGCTGAACCAGAGACTGATCTGTCTTCCTTCTGCAATTAACACTGATAAAGTCTTCCGATTACTCGCTCTCTATCCAACTATTTTCCAAAATGAACCTCTTCCTCATGAATCGTATCTGCTGTACAAATTCCGTAGACGTCGCTATTACGTGCTTTATTTACACCTCGTTTGTACATGACTGGTTTAGTGATGACAAGTACCACCTGCCTTGAGACAGGCTGTTTGCAACAGTGTGGTGACTGAACATCTAGAGTCAATGCCCCAAAGTGGAAGGTTAATGTTGTGCTATACCAATTGCAACACATCAGGTTTGGGTTAAAATTAAAACGAACAAAATCCATTGGAAGGTGATGAATTTCTGTTAGAAGCAAAGTACTGGAAAACATCAATTTAAAGGGAAACTGAAGCATCATTGTCAAAAGTTTCTGTTCATTAATTCTCAGAACTATGGACAGCATGTTTTGGCAACAGACATGTTGTTTTCTTTGGTGGACCAATCATTATCCGATGATTATAACGTTATAGCTGATAATTTTTCATCAGTGTGACCACGGTATGTGCGCTCAGTAAAAGGTAAACAATACTGATGTGTATGTCAAGGTTGAACTGCGAACGAGTCTCAACGGACGTGGCCATAAAACCACTTCATCTCTGCGGAAATTTCTGTTAAGCTATACTAATATAATATATATAATATGTCACATATGTGTCAATATAGAAGCAGCATATCAAAATTGTATATCACCTACAGTTGGTCACAGCTGTTACATTCCCACAGACTGGTCACTCAGCCTCTTTTGAAATACAACAGTTACGGATCAGTTGAATGAAGTTTTATTCATGTAAAAACCAAAATTCCTTACTACTCATTAACAAAAGATGCACGAAGCATAGAAAAGAAACTTGACGTCAGAGTGCTCACACTCCGTCAACTTTTACGAAAAATCTACCACTGACCTATACTGTGAAAATAAATGTGGGGTTGACATTAATGGTAACATGCTGCAAATGTGCAGCACCAGGCGAGCATTAAAAGAGTGATCGATAACTGATTGCGAAAGGTTAGTCATTTTAGCTGTTCCGAATGTACACGTCTGCTACAACAGAATATTGGCTATTAACAATAATTAGTAGGGTTTAGTACTTGACCCATTAAGAGGAATGTAATGCCATTACAGAAAAACAAAAGCTTTGTCCTGATATTACGTTTTAACTTAACTATCTAGAAATGAATAGAAAGTAATTTTCATCAGAAAGTTTTTTACGTTACCCGCGTATCAAAATGTAGCCGACAGTATTCGTTAACTCTGTAAACTAACGTTCTACGAAATCTGTGTCTAGCTAACATTCAGGAAAATAATTGCCTGAGAATGCAAGCGATACACCAGGGTTCGTAAACTGTGACTAACCAAAACGAAGTTTGTTTTTCTGACAGTTTTATTATTATTATTATTATTATGAATATACATGAATTGAGTAGCGAGAATGATATTAGGGCTGTTGTTGAATTCATCTGGGTTGATGACAAGTGAAATCCGACTGAAGCATGTATCGCTGCTACAGATAAAATGTGAACACCTCCCAGTTAATCTACTTTAACACACAAAGACAGACCTACAAAACATTAACAAGACAGTAACAAAACAGTAACTGTGTCCTATCGAGACGATCGGGAAAACTGATCACTACTTACAGGCGAAAGCGATTGAGCGTTCACATATGAGAATTCGGCCGTGCCTAATGTGAGGTCAATGGCTCAGTGGTAAACACGGTTGCCTCATGAAAAACGTGGCCAGAGTTCTAGTCCCGGCAGTGACAAGGATATGCACTACTGACGAGCCCCAATGAGAGTGGAACTGGAGTCTATTGTTTCTTTTCGAAAGGGGCCGACTGGAAAGCCTATGGGAATGCGACAGCGGCGATCAATTGTGAGAGAAGTGTAACTTGAAATTAACCAAATCCCCGACTATTCATCAGTAAATTGCATATTGTTTAAGACTAAAGGTTAGCGATCATCTCAATTTTATGTTGCGGATTTCCGGTAGACTCACATGGCCACAAAGTACTTTCTGAGCTGAGCGATTGAACTCGTAACACTTCATTCGTAACACTGTGGTATGACTATAAATATGAGAGTGAGTGTTCACTAACACAGTACCTAGAATATACATTGTTAGACTCACTGTCAATAAAATGCTATGAAGAAATTTACACTTCATTTTCCAGTTTTCATAAACGAGCACTTTAGTCCAATGTTTGTATACAAGTAAACCGAGGTATGTAGATAACTGCCATAGCAAATATTTGCTCATGTAAACATGACTGTGGCAAAATTACACTAAGTACAGCCAAAGAGGTCTGTATGAAATCAGTGGCCAGTCAGATGTGACGCCTCCTAAAATACAAAACACTCCCAATCGGCTTCAGAACTTTTGTCAGAAGTTATAACAGAAAACAACTCAGCGACAACAAGTTGAAGAAGACATGAAGATTTTCACTGTATTGCTTAGTTGTTACTGTAACGAGAATGATAGATCTTGAAGTGCAAATTTATGAATATAAATTCGGTTATACCTTTTTCTAAATATGCTGTATGATATTAATTTACAGAAAGGCCTGTAATTTAAATCAAGAATCTCTAACCGAAAGTTTTTCTGCAGCCGGTTAGTCTACCAGCTATTTCTGATGTCAGTTTTGTTCAAAACAGACTTTATCGTAGTCTCATACCGGGAACACGCGATAAAAAAGACGAACATCGCAAAGATTTGGAAACAGTGTTCATACGTGCAGACGTCATAACCACCTTGCCGGATGAAAGTATTCGTATAGCATTAATTGATAAGGAAGAAACTCGACGAAACATGTTGCCCTCATGCTGAACATGGCAAAATTCAATCGCATGCAGAACAACTGTAAACGTGGTAAGAAAAACAAGTCAGTGACACCGTTAAATTTTTACTCTGACTCTGGCAACACGTTTATTCCAGCCTGGATTGAAGCAGTTTGTATTACCGTTTGAATTGAACGCCTGAGTGCGGAATTGACGAGGTGCTCGTAAACATAGCTGAACGGAAGCGAAGCAGTTTTTCTGTTACTAGCGCTGAGGTAAACGTTTAGCACTTTCGGACTGCATGGAACTTAGTTAATCGGTTGACTATTCATCAGTATTCGGCCTGACACTGTGAATCACTATGTCGTTTAGATCACCACCACAACAACGAATCTATTTTACTGGTGTCAACGGGCCTTTTGTCGAACGTCATTATGTGATTGACTAGCACACCTCACTGAAGTTCTGCACCTTCGACATCAAGACCCCGAGGGACTCCTGGATTTCACCACCTAATTCACAAACACTCGCTTGTTTATACTCGAAGAAGAAATTCATGAAAAAGTTTACCGTTTCGAAGTAGAAGTGAGTTTAATTTCGTCCTTTCTACAGCTCAAACACAGAAGGAAAGCATGCGTCATAACTATTGTTCATCAAGTAGCAGGAATGTCGTTACATGGTTGGAAGCTCCTGATCCGTTCTTCGACTTAGGTTCTCTCAGTATGAAGGTCTACTGACCCAAATCAGGGTAGTTTGACTCTACGACACCGGTTGGCAATTAGTTGAAAACCGTAGAGATTAAAACCGAGCTGTATTTTCTCACGTGAGCAATAAAAAAGAAATCGCAACCAAAAGTCAGCATGCAACACATGTTCGGTAATATTACAGATGCAATACAAACTCAGTAGTGAAGAATCATAACTCGTAATCAGCTGTTATTAGCATGATATTCAGTTGTATTGCTGATCTCCAGCTGAAAGAAGAATAAAATTTTGTCCAGGTAGCTGCAGATAGCAAGGTAATTTGATAACCAAAACAGTTACATACCACACATCAGCTGACCACCATGAGGAAAACCAATCATTTGTAATCAGTTCTCACTTTGGCGAATATCCAATCGACCAGTACTTGGTGGGACATTTATTTTAGTTCCCGATATTCCTCTATCAGTCTCTGAACGTGAGTTTATTGCTCACTTTGTGTTGATGTTGTGCAAATCACCCACAGCATTCGAGCCCACATAATCTGTTATGCAACTTGTTAAGAGGTCCGTCACACTTTCCCCCAAACAGAAGACTTGTTCTTCCTCTTTCCTCCTCCTTTCTCCGAAATCCTTCTGACTTCCATGGTTCTGAAATGTTCGTCCCCAATCGCATTACTCAAATAACCGTAACATTTTCTTAGTTGGCTACCATGTATTTGTCAACCCTCCTTGGTGGTACACATAGTACAAACAATTCTGCATCTACTGATCACTGTATACAGTGTGTCTGACTCTTATAGCGGTTGACTTCGACTTTTCCTCTTCCCTTGTGTTCTGAGCTTCCCCGTATGTTGCTTTCAATTTATTAAAAAGTGTTGAAAACATCACTTGTGTCCTACTGATTGTTCTTGGATTTACCCGGATTTAAATCGCCCTCTAATTTTCGCCTTTCAAACTTCATTCCTTGTTAGGTTTCTTGAGATGGTCTTCTTGCTCTAACAGAATCCGTTCTCATATTTAATTCATAGTTGTCAACCACTGTAGTGTATAACTGGGACTACTGCTTTACATAAACTTGCATGGACGGATGCACGGGTGTTAAGAACTCCCACACAAAACTCAGCTGTCTTATGTGAGGATTAACTAATATTTTGCTGTCCGGCAGTTTTGTTTGATTAATTCGTTTGTCAATAAGCAGGAGGACATCTTTTGGTACAGTTGAGGTATGATAGCTTGAGACAGACGCGAAATACATCACGTTTTAAACATGCACGTGATTAATAAGAAAGACATCTGGCATACCGTTCAAACATTGCCGCCCTACTCACCATGGAATATAATTGTCATCGACAAAAGGAAAAACAAACTGTCATAGAACACATCCTATTTACCATTTTCAGCATAGGGAGAGGTCTGATAACATTTACCGACCAAAGATGACCTCACACTGCATCTCAATGAGCGTTCCTCAGATTTTTTTTATCAGTTAAATGCTGATACTGTTAACATGAAAGGAAGTAGTAGGTTACACCAGGTCAGACTCAAGCTCCATAAATGATCGGTTTTGCAAAAATTATATTTTGTAACGACCATTTCTTGTCACAGCTAACCTTTTCTTCAGTCTGGTTGAGGTTACCGAAACTAGCGTAACTGCACTCTTCAGGTTCTAGATCACGATCTCGGCATAAGTTACTTAGAATCGGATTCCAGTGTGAACGAAGTACTTTTGGCCCTTTGTCCAATCTTTTATTTTCGATCGTTAATCCTTCCAATAATGTGTTACTAATCCTTTGGGGTCTTCGATTTCGGTGTTTCGGTTGCATCCATACTTACAACACGTAGCAATCAAACCAGAAAATCGACAGAAAATGACATTCCCTGAAAACATAGTTATATCGAACCAAGCCTATACGGTTCGTTTTATCACGGATATCTTTGGCATTCTGGCATCTGGTGATGAAATTAGTGAAAGAAACAAGCAATGTAAAAGGACAACATTGAGTTTTGTAGCTACGGAATAAAGTGCAGTATGAGGTAGTGTTGAAACTGACTGGTGGAGCAGATATGTACACAACTGTGTCCAAGACCCAACCAACGCAATAGTCAGTAGTGCTACTAAACTACGCAGTGAGATGAGAAACAAGACTTGATAAAGTTGGGAAGAGCGAGGAGGGCTCAAGACAAGCACACAACCAATTCTTGCGTCATGCAAGATGCTACAGTCAGCTTATGAAAGGTATTAACACAACCCTTCAAAACTCATGTATTGTATTATGATAAAACAGAAGCACTGAATGGGTAAATGAGGTCAAAATGTTTTCACTGTGAGGGAGAAAGGAAAAAGGCCATAGATAAGTGATATTAAAACTGCCCCAGGCTAATGACACTCAAACAGAATCCATAGCTGTCAACGACCGGCGTCTTGGTGGTGGTTCTCAGTCAAAAATGTAGTGATGGTGTATGTGAGCAGTACCCTGATTCCAGTAGGAGGGAACTATTCTACGATTGAGGAGGCATATTTAACAGCAGTTTATGTCAGTATGATGAGCGCCATTTTTGTTGGGTCGACATTTTCATATATAGAAACATCTTATCTACAAACATATGGTTGCCCTATGAAACATGTTCCAGCAAAGTCAAATCGAATGGCGCATTGGTCCAAACCATTGAGTGAGGTAACCGGACTTGCTTAACTCAATATTGAAGTGAACGGTTTGCTTTTAGAGTGAGTTGTGAACATTAATGCAAACGGAGCACCGGATTCAAGGACTCTAGAAGACTGTTAATTAATTATTGAATGGAGTGACGATCGAAAGTGGAAGATTCTACAAAGGATCAAAAGTACTTCGTTCATAGTGGAATCCGATTCTACGTAACTGATGCTGAGATCATGATCTAGAAACTGAAGACTGCAGTTAAGCAACTTTCGGTAACTCCAACTAGACTGAGGAGGAAGTTGACGATAGGATAACAGGAGATGGTACGTACTGAACTTTATAGAACGTGTTCTCTTCCATAGCAAATAGTTTATTGTTAGCCATGGCCTGCTTGCTAATTGTTTCCAGCTGTGACTGATGCCGTGATTGACATAAAGCCGATGAAACACTAACACGTGTACGGTTTTCTTACACTTACTTTATAGCAATGTAGTAGTGCCAACCAGATACACACAACAAAGATCTAATTATCACATCCCCCAATCCCAAGTCCATGGTCAAGAAATAGGCCGATTCATTATCGAATAACTTTAACTCACGTGGTTTCCGTATGTACACTGCATACAAAGTTCAAAAAAACCAAGACATTTCTGAAACACAGACCCCGAACACTATCTTTTCATCTTGAATAAGGAGTAAAAGCATAAATATGGAACACGTCAGGTCGAAATAATTTCGAGGAAGACATCATCTTGTCCAGAACGTGTGTCCTGTCTGTGATGGAATCTAACTGGAAATACCACATTTTACGTGAATTTTTGTAGACTGAACGAGATAACACAGAAGACACTTGAACCAGTACTGTCTACCACTAATATATTCGGTAAGTTTCACTAGTCGATTTTGTTCACAATGTCGAATCTACGCTTTGCATACTGGCAGATGATAATCAAACTCGTGAAAAGTGAGGAGGTCGTATTCAATGTAGACTATAATTAGCGCCAATTCAACCGCAGGCGTTCGACCATTTTGGAACACCTCCACATATCGGTGTTTGGTGGTTCTATTGGTAAAACTACTGGATGCTGTGACGGTATACGGAAATGATACTATGGTGCACAAAAACAGAACTGCAACATGGGGCACAACTAGATACTGTCTTCGGATTAGTTCAGAACTCTGGACTTCGGATCGATGCTTATAAACCATAATGGTCGTCGGTGATGTTACTAGAAGAAACTGGTCTAGATAAAATAGGTTACTGTCAGAGAGAAAACGGTGAACATTAGAGAGGCCTTGGTTTTGAAATCTAAGCGTACATTGAGACAATTTCTATGTCAACCGTGGTGCCACGGTCGATTCGTGGAAACTGCCCATTCAATAACATCACCACTGTACGAACTCTTTCAAAAAAAGATAAGAAATTTAAATGAAGTGGTGTTGACCAAAGAGTGCTCACATGACTGCAGCAAGAAGTGAACGCACAACAACTGACAATAAAAATTCCGGATACAATGGCATTAGGGTTGTACACAAACGGAAATAAGAAATAGGCGAATTTATTAGCAGATTCCTGACGGCAGCAGAGAAGTATGTTGACAATCGTCTGGCTGCTGGAATTGTAAACGCCTATGTTTCACGTCAACAGTTTCATGTAGAGAGAACTGGTAGTATTGTAGAACCGCAAAATATCCATAGGTATTTTATCCCCATGGACACTGCGTCCGCAAGGATGTGACTTTATGAACAGCCAAATAACTAAGTTTAGCAACTGTGTCGCTGACAAGACACGTGTAAACTTGGTTTTACATGCCTTATAAATTCTTACATAATAAATGAAATTACTTGCTTGCTTTTGGGAGGTCCGGTAAAGTGAGATCATCCGACAAGGTGAGATAAACTAAGCCTGAGTTTAGTCCGGAAAGTACACTGAACATTCAACACGATTATCTATATCCATTGAAGCGACTATCGAAATCATCTGTTACTTGTTACAATTGATTAACCAACTTGGTTTTAGATATACAACCGTTCTATCACCAGCAATGTTATCATGTCCAAAGAGTTGGCTTATGTAACCAGTGATCACATTGTCGTCTGCGAAGCGGTTTCAGTATATTGGCCGGCTCAATATTTGCTCCAAAGTGCCATAATGACCACCATCCCTACTTTTCTTTCGGCACAGTTATGCTTAGCCAGTTGGGAACACCGCTTCGCCTCGTTCGATGGAATCATTGGGTGCATTGGAATTTCACAGGTAATAAAAAATCTATAATACTTATACATGCCTGACTCTGCGCTGGTCTAGCAGTAAAAGTGCATACAGTAAAGGGGAAGTGAACGAGAAAATACATAAAAGGTGGTTTCCTTTCAGAGGTGGTAAGGATGATGTCATTATGAAGTAGATAAATGTTGAGTTAATTAGTGCACGGAAAGAGAGTGTTATAACCGAATCCTTCTGAGCACGAACACGAATAATTGATGTGAACAGCACTGAACGAATAAGGTGAATAGACCACTTCCACCAGAGTGGTGTATAGCCAAACTTATAAATGTACTGATTCAGACACTTCTTCGTTGTAGGCAATGGAAAAATGATCAACAACCTCACCTTACAAGCCTGAAAGATAGGATTTCTACACTCCGACCTGATAAGAATGTGTGCTATCCAAGTCTCAGGCTGATTTTTGAAGTGGACCAGCTGTAGGTTTCATTCGAACACGAAAAGCGCGATCAAGCTTTAATACTAATCGAGTTGTGACAAACATACTAATCAACTTCTTGCGACTAGTGTAAATTTGGTTTGCAAAATTATCTCACGGAAACGATTCACGACAGGTTTCTGTAAATCAGAATAAAAGTTCAGTCATGAAATTACTAGAACACTCAGGTAATCGTGTGTCATAATTTGAGTAGTTTATGGGCAACTGTGTTGGAAATCCATGTTTTGCGGGATTATCCCAAATAAACCAGGTCTAATCGATTTCAACTGCCTAGCCATTACATATAAGACCCTCTCTTCCCAATTATACTCGCTGTTTATACTGGCCTCAACCGCAAGCAAAACCTACAGGCTGTTTAGACTAAGAAGAGCCGACTTTGTAACATCAACAGCATGACAGCTGTATGGTGAATCTCATCACGTCACATAGTACGAGTTATATATGAAGATTATAAGGAGTCAAACAGGTCATTGAAAATCACGGAAGTGGTACGGATCACAGTCTATTGGGGAAAGGTGATAGTGTTGGAGTGTTACACGTGCCTGTCATGAGATATGCGTTCATCAGTGTCAAGTGGTTCAAGCTTGCTCGGGTTTCAAGTGGATGTGGAATGACTGGTCAGGGAAAGTGGAGGGTTTGTACGAACTGTTTTCGAGCACATAGGTAGGAGTTGTGGAGTCTGATGGCAATAGCCTCGGAAGTTAATAACAATCGCACTCTGATGGCTTTGGAGCAGGCTTGACGAAACTTGTGTATGATTCGAAACGCTTCATCCAGATTCACTCAATGGTCAGTGTCGAATCAAATCGTGCTTTCATCAGCGAGGTCTGAACGAAAAATTACGGTTCGTCGGATACGTACGATGTAGGTGGTCTCTAGCATCCACGCAATTCTCATTCTTTTGCCCCAGTTTTAGTTTTTACTATCAATCATCTCAAATCAAGGTAACTGAGACAGGTAAGGATGGTGACATTGAGTTGCTGAGAATCCACACCAATCTCAGGGAAAACAGTCAAGACGAGCAGCACGCAATGCAGCTTGCAAAAACCATAGAGGGCGGTCAACAAGTTTTTGATAATTTCCTTGACAAGTCGGATGAGTGACAGTCTAGTTGTTGTAAATCCATCGATCTGTGTAAAAAGGCTCCTCACTGTTCCAGAACCATGTGGACCTTTGCGAGACCATGCAATACGGACCATCCGAGCACTCGACAAATTGAAACCTTACAATTTGCCAGCAGTAGAATACTTCCAGTTTCAAATGCCACACATGTATAGGTACATCATTTAATTGTACCTTCATGTACTCAGGCGTATTGTGTTATACAGACACTGTAGTAAATAGGCTACACTCAGGCTCATTTCCTCGACCCCTCCACAGTTCGCTGGGCCGCTTCACCAGAACGGTAGCTCCTTCGGAGCTGAATGTCGGAATGCATCTAACTTTGCAGTGGAACCAAAATGTTGAGTGTTCTTGACCCTCTCTACATATTGGTCACCTGATCCGAATCGCTGTTTGACAATCCCTGTCCAAGTTCACTCCTAGGCCTTAAACTCTTTCTTCTGCTGTCCTCTCCGTTACCGATAATAGACAGCGTTTTCCCCCACTTTTTCAGACTATTCTTTTTTCCATCATTCCTATTCATTCGGCTTGTGCCATTTGCATACAGCAATAATTCTGGACCACCTGAATTTTAAAACAGTTCGCTCTGTCCACAATTTTGAACAAGGCACTTAGAACACAAAGTGGTGGACGGAAGTATTTCACAATGACTCGTCAGTAGAAAGTTTACGATCATATGAATTGGTTTTTTATACTCAAAAACTAAGGAGTGGGTTGGATAGTTAATCGGTAGGTTAGGATACAGCACTAATTCCAGAAGAGAGTCAAGTTCATGCACATTTGTTTCTGAACGCACAAGGCAGGCTTCAGTCAATTGATTGCGACCGCCTCAGCTAGCCGTAAGAATCTTGAACTGGAACGAGGTAATAGAATTCTGGATACGCAAGCCGGGTCGATAACGTGACTAGTGGCCAGAACGTGCCCTGCGACTGTGAACACTGATTATTTGCATGTTTCGACAACACTGCCGTCCTTCAGTAGCACACATTTAGGCAAATGTTCCTTCACTCTGAAGACCAGGTACTTCTCGATTTTATTCAAGTAACTTTCTTTGGAACTACATATAGATTAGTGGGCCCAGTGTTGAGTGACATCGACAGATCTCCTTAGATTGAAGGCACAGGTAACTGCTCCGTCCGAGCCAATACGCAGAGTTCGGCTGCGGTAAATGTTCTTTTAATTGAATTTAATAATCTCTACATTATTAGGTGCACACTGTAATAACCCTTAAAAGACAACTCTGCATAAACCACTTTTCCCACAATGACCATCTGTTCGGGTGGCTGCTTTCGGTCTACTATGTCCTTCTATGGACCTTTTGGAATAACTACTAGATTATGGTATGAACGTGATCAAATCTAATACCTCCACAAGGCTGTCCTGTGTACAGATTCGTCTTGCCAGTGTGAATGATGTAGTCATCATTGCAGGTTTATGATGGATCGATGGTTCTTTATAATTCATTACCAGAATGAATTTGTGTTAATGGATAAGTCCCACTATTCCGTGGTTCGCCAGTATGACCCCAGTAACGCTCTCCGAATAATGGCTGTGTCAGTTGCCAACGAGCGCGTTAGTTACACCAAGTGTTAGAAATCCGGAAAGCTTGCTGCCGCATACTACTTAATGGCAGACATTAGTGTCATAGTATGAGAGATCCACGCATTTGTAATCAAACGCACGGCTGGTCTTCCTTTTCAGATGTGGTGTAGATGTTTGTCCCTGTAAATCAAAATAATGATATGACAACCAAGGATCCGAATATATTCCTACCTTGACAGCAACTTTTCCAGAAGCTTGCCGCTAACGTACGTGGCGAATTTCTCACTGAACACTATGACAGCAAACAACCCCCCCTGATAACGTGCTTTTTGTTTCTATTGTTGAGTCGTTTCGTCTGTAACAAAACCACATTCGATTTGTGAGGATTCCTTCTCGAGTTATCACATAGTTTTTTTGTAAATATACGTAACCTGTTCCTTATGTGCAAATTTTCCCAATGTGCTCATCTAAGAAACTTCTGTAATTTCAACAGTCATCGGTTATTCATCACTCTTGTACTTGGTCAAAGCACATATACTTCTTTTAAAACAAAAGCACAGTCACGCATCTTCATTTTAAACAGAACACTGACATAGCTGGCCAACAATTCATTAGACAAAATATGTGTAAATTACACCTAGTCTTCCAAAACATACCACTGAATTGACCCACTGCTGTAACAACCTCATGAGCGATTATAGTTGGGTACAGGATGTGACGGCAAAGTAGTTGACTTTTGCGAGTCCACATGTACAGTGGTCAAATCACATTACCGACGTCTTGATTGATCAGTATCATTGATGGTGTATCAAGCTTTCCGCGGTTACCTTTGGACCTCAACGATTTTTAGATTCTAGCCGCTTTCCGAACATGTACATTGTACAGACCACTTTCACGAGGTCTGGCAACAGGCTCTAAATTTTCAAAATCTTCATCATACTTTGGAAACTGCAAAAAATTCCCATTTTATTAAGTGCCATGTCAGCTTTTCGAAACACAAGCTGTGTAGGATAAAAGCAGACTGAACCTGCATCATGAACTTTTAAACACAACCCGAAAATCGCAGTGTTCCAAAGCACTGCGTTGAAAAAGTCAGTTGCTTCAGATGAACAAAGAAGTTCTGAGCAAGAGTAATGGCTACTCAAACGTTGTAAATATTCATATGAAAAACGTATTCTCAGTCAGACCTCCAGCCTCAGTGTCACAAAAAACGGATGCACCCAACCCCGGGTGTACATGATGCCTGAATCGTCTAAGCAATTACTCGGATCACGCAGGCGAGATGTAGAGCGCAAATGAGCACGTCTATCGATCACCCGTATTTCTCGATCTGGGAGTGGCAACACGTGACATGGTTTAACGGCTGCGGTCAAGAGAAACAATATTATTTTTCTCCTCAAGAAGCGATTCGGCACCATTTAAGTAGAAGTGTAAATGGAAACTCACATACAATTCGGTCCTGCCACGTCAAATGCCGTACAGCAGGCTTTCAAATAGTGAGAATACTCGACGGTGCAGTGGACGGACTCGAAATGTTGCACACTTTCACCTACTTGGAATCCACTAGTAGTATAGATTACACAAACCTTTTTACAGCACCGCTTTTGTGGCTTCTCCGCTCAATTGTCGGAGCGCATGACGCGTATAGGCTTACCGTTACTATTGTTGGCCGAAAGTCAGCTGAAGTCCAAATTCCTCACACTCGCATCTCTCGTAGATTTAAAGAACCGGACAAAAACACAATTTATTGAAACACATTCCGCAGACTCAGTCGGCCCTTGAACTCCAGTCACGATTTAATGAAAACGCTCGACCACGTATGTTTGAGTAATAATCATGTTGCCCGATCTTCATAGTAGTCGTCCTGTTAAATTCAGTGGGGTCACCTGGTTAAGAGTTCTCTTCATATTGAAATCACAATATTCATTAAATTTGCCGAACGATATTTTTATTACCGATAATTGGTAAAGCATTAAGGTTAACATGATTTAAGCAACATCCACAAGTGAACACAGGTATCACAATCCTATAGACTTTTCGTTGTCACTTTCGAAATTAGGCACTATACTTGAACTGCGTTCTCTACAGAGTTGATAAGTAGTTAATATCCTCGTTAAACAGAGATGTGAACTCTGGTCAAAAGTACGTTGCTGTTGCACCACCAACTTCATATTAGGCACGACCGAATTATACCGTTTGATTTTTTATTTGAAAGCCTTCCCAAGCAATGTGGACCACACTGAAAATTCATCAGAATTCAAGACGGGAGCCAACGAGTTAATCCGGAAGCTTCCGGTGAGAGGTGTGCTGTTAATTCTGTTTCCCATACACTGTTCCAAACTGTCCACCGTTGTGTATTGATATAAGGCGGTAGTGTATAAACACTATCAACTCTTCCGAGGTATTGTGAAATAATGACTGTTTCGACTGATATCGAAGAGGCTAGTAAAACCTGAGATATCATGTACAAAGAGATGTCGCTCACTTTTAATCAGTCACTACGACAAAAATGGTACAAGCTATTTAAAACTGCAGGATATGACAATGAGTGCCGAAGACGAAGTTTTGACAATGGTAAATAAGTGACGTCCTAAACAGAATGGCATGGTAATGTCGTTGTGAGCAGTGTTGACATCGATTCAGCCCTTGTAATAGTAGAGTTCTTTCTTTTGGCCCACTTACTCTAGTGCATCACGTGAAAAATAGAAATTCAATATAATCTTTCAGAACCGTTTTTTTAAGTCACCAGGCTGAAACCATAAATAAATGACTCTAATCAGTGACAGTTCAATAACAGTTGTGTTCACGATTGTCTCCGACATATCCCGTTGAGATAGTTTCAAAGCGATAATGCCAAAGTTTGTGAGACATCAACATAGTGAGTAGGTTTTCGCGAAAGAACACAAACTCCTACCATGACGTTTGTTACCTTACCGTTACAACCCTTCCCATGAATGCTATTTCTGTGCCGCCCAGTAATATAGTTAGCACGAGTGAGTGGATAGAACAGAGTCAATTTTTAAAACGGTCCCGTGTCGAATGTCGTATCACCTACCGTAACAGTTACGAAGCTCGACACCAGTTAGTTGTAGATGTTATACAGGACAGAATCTGAGTTGTTTTAACCCGATTTCTGACAATATACGCCGCAATGGAGTTCGGAAACACTCCTACGAATCGTCGAATCTTCATACGAACGACAGCGGGCACGTGAGAATTTTGGCGAAGCATGATGTGCTATCCTGATCGAGTGCCGTTCCCTTTCTTCCAGAACTATGGTGAACGCGCTCAAGGTGCGGTAAGCATTGTAAAACGGTCACTGCAGTGAGCAGTTTCCAGATTGTACAATCAAACTTACCAGTTGGTAGTCCTGGTGCGAAGACTAATAGATATTGCAGACATCAATAACCAACGACTTATAAATCCAACTACTATTGAAGGACAGGTAATAACAATGAAAATCCGATGAGATAAAAAATTATGAGCAAATACATCAGAATAGTGTACAGTGACTCCCGGTCAAGCTGTCGCCAGAAGAATCCCCCAGTTAGATGCGAATTACACGGAGCAAATTAAAAACACGCCACCCAACATTAATAATGATGCAAAACAAAGAAGGTGTGATTAATGTTAACTTATTGTTGACTACCATATATACATCGTACTCCGCCAATAAGCACATCGTCACAGTCAATCACAATAATGGCTAACAATTTCCGCCAATCGGTAACCGATTCAAACGATGAAACCATCGTGCGATATTCAACACTTGGTATGAAACACAGCACCGATAAGTATGGCGCAATCTAAAAGGAATCGCTCACCCGCAGAAATTACAGGAACTCGCGTAGGCCGTGAGGACGATTTATAGCCCACCAGTCAAATCTACTAAGTGACTGACGTAGACTTTTACGGAAACTTTCTAGCAATCAACCGCAGAATACCACGAAAGCCTGGTGCACACAGTTCGGTAGTCTACTAATCCAGGTAGCTATATTTGCCTGAGTGACCGTGAGTGGTTAGCCGACATCAAAAAGTCACTTGCTGTCGTCTCAGATTTGATAAAGATGCAGAAGACTAGTGGACAACTACTAAACTAAAAGGCTGTGGGTAAAGATGGGCTGTTCAACTTTTGAAGCCTGTCAGCCTAGTTTTGAAAGGTGATTTGCTCCAGTGGATTCGTCTCACTGGGGAGCAAGAACCAGTCCCTTATGAATTCCAACATGCCTTGCTTGAACATTTATCAAAAAGTAAAGGTAGTAAGCAGGGTGCCGACGACTATCGGGCCACCAGTCTATTGAGCTACATTGAAAAAGTAACAAAAAGAATTCTGTTGTGCCGATTTACTACGGAAGTGTTGGGATTTAATGTTCCCGAGGAAGAATGTGGACTTCAGGTAGGTCGCATTACGACATGTTCACTGCTAGACAAATCAAGAAGTGCGGCGAACGCAGCCAACCGCTCTACACCATCCTTGTGAACCTCACGAATGAGTCCGATTCCGTGAGTATTCAGGTATTGTGGACGGTGTTTGGTATGTTTAGATGTCCGGGTAAGTTCGTCGATTTAATTAAAATCCCGCACGTTGGTACGGCGGAAAATGTACAATTGTGGGAGTGGACCTCTGATGATCTTGACATTGTCACTGGCGTTATGTCCTAGCCTCGCTCCTAATTGGTTGTTATTTGAGCACCGTTGTAACAGACGCCTTTCGGAACTCGGACGGCAGTGTGGGAATTGAATACTGAACGGATGGCCGCTCGCTGACGTTTCGTTGTCCCAAGTCAGATAGGTAATTCGACAGTGTACATGCTATTGTCTGAGGATGACACTGTGTTATATGCACACAAGAGAGGTACACCGGCGACTGGCCATGGCTTTTGCAACTACGGTATCCAAATTTGGTGTACATATTAACACAGGTAAGGCGCTTTCCTTTCAGCCTTCTCCCGACATAAGTGCTATGCCTACACCTGGAATCTGCATCAATTGAGACATTGTGGATAACTACGCACAATTCCGCTACTTCGGTAGTAATCTCTCAATAGATTTCTGTGGACTGCTGGCTGTGAGCTCATAGGATGAGGGCTAGAGCTGCTTTCGGACATTGTGAACAACATGCCTGGAAGAACCTCCGTTTGAAGATGGCGACCAAGCTGTTTGTCTACCGTCGTTGTACGACGGCAAACCTTGAATATTATATCAGCGTAATGTGCGGGGTTTGGACCGCTTCCATCTACTGTGTCTAGGACGCATCTCGGGTAGTCGATGGTTGGATATGGTTCCGAACACTAAGATTCCTCCGCGTAGCAAAAATCTATGGGAAAGAAACCACGCCAATGCTCAATCTCGGCGGCTAGGACACGTCCACGGGACAGTCAACGAACGAACGTTCTACGAGACACTTCGGCCTGTGTAATTTGCGTCCGAAATGAGTATTGATCGACGATGAGAGCGTAAGCGCCGGAAATCCTAGAATAGGTTCACCGGGCTTCTGATGGCAGCGTCAGTAAACAAGGGTTGAGTGATGGACAAAGAAGAACTCAGATGACAGGACGTTTCGGAGGAATCATAGTAAGCGGGTTTGAGGCGGTCGACGGATGAGGCTTCGCGTTTGCTTAAGTGATCCATGATGTACACGCGGTCCTTCCTTTGATACCCCTTTAAGGGTCCTACACAAGGACATCTGAGGACGTCGCTGACCATCCACTCGTGCGAAAATGTGTGCACTAATGGAGTGCGCTGGGGTCAAAGACTTTACGACTTTGTTGTCGGGTGTTCGTCGAAGAGAAACTATGCAACTGGAAGGCGAGCTGTCTGGCAAAAGAAACGTACCATCTAAAGTTGTTCGTGGCGGTGGAGATGCAATCCCCAGGTAAACGTGAAGAGGTTCGGAGCTGGATTTTCTGAAGACCGCTCGGATACTTACTAGGACCATTGGAATCGCTTCCGGACCAACGGACAGAATCGACCGTATTGAGCACTGCTTTAATTTGTCGACAAGTATTCCATTTGCGAGTGGATGGTAAGCTGTAGCAGCAGCATTGTAAGGTGTGCAACATTTTTGCGAACCAATCACCTTCGAACTGCGGACCACGGTCGATTGTCACAGTAGCGGGACAACTGTGAAGCATAATGCAGTAATAAACGAGAACTCGCAATACCGTTTCGACAATAACGTCGAGCATCGGAAATGTTTCGGGTCATCCATCACCATAACGAGATAGGACAAACCATCAGACAGTGGCAGACGATCAACAAAGTCGGTGTGTAGGTGTGATAGACGGGAGGAAATGGAAAGGTGTCGGCCTATTGTGGTTGATACGCGACCATGAACTTTTGACCAGTTGACAGACAAAACAAGCACGCACCCGATTTTTGACGTCTCTTTGCACACCGAGCTGAACGTACCTATTGTAAACCAGCCTGGCTGTGTTCCGGATGTCAGGTTGAGCGATAGTGTGTAAGGTGTCAAACATACGTCATCGGGAAAAGATGGAAACCACTAAGTACGAGTGACCTGTGGAAGTGTCGCATAGAATCGTACCTGTATATGCTGACAAAAGCTGATCCATCAGACGTAGAGCTGATTGATGATGGGAAGCGCGGAACTCACTTCCCGAACACTGTGCGCTGATCACGCCGTTCAAGTCGACTGTGTCGTGACCAATTAGTGCTAATGCTTGCGATAAGGCTTCAGCCATAACTCTGTTACACTGCCTTTCTGAAATGATAATACGAATGTGAACGAAGCTTTCCCGACATCTCTCAAGTCCAGACGATCATGTCAGAGACCAGACCTTGACGTGATGTGACGGCTTACGTATCTCTCCCATTGTGAGGATTACGTCAACAGTCATTCATGCCAGGTAATTCAATGGTTGGAGCCCACACTCTCTAGACTGGAGGCTAGAATATGGTTGGATGTGTATTTCGGAAAAGTGGCAGTAACTCCAGTTCACTACCACCTCTACATTGGGGCACAGGCTTTTGAAGAGAAGGCAGTGGGTTGGAACTCCCGTTCTACTGTCTAGGCTTGGGCGTCTCTGCGGTAACCATGGCTCCCATACAACCAAGAACGTTTCGCGCTAAACGACAAAAGAAGAGTGCTGTTTCCCAGTTAGTTCCGCTCTCATGTGGATAAATTCTGTCAGCCATTTGAAAGCGCCATTTTTATGTTACCTATATACACTCTACAAACTACTACACAATGAAGTAAAACCGAAAATCTATCGACTTGAAACCTAGTAACACTCATAACACCTACCGAGAACAATAAACAAACCGGTACAATAACCAGTACAAGGTATACGAAACTTCTGTACAAAGTTTTATTCACAAAGATCATGTGCATTTGTTGCGTTTGGTTAACCGTTCCACGTCTTTATCTCTCAGTAAAACGGCGGACTTCGAAATGGGCCGGATTATGTGTCCAGCCTGAACGGTCACCTTGGGGCGCGTAAATTCACGATGAATAGACTCTGTGACCCATTCGCGGCAGATAGGTTGAGCAATGACCGATTCGAATTGTTCCGGAGTGTTATAAGGAAAAGGTATTGATTTGACCTGTGAAAAGAATAAATGTACCAATTCATAAAAGATTGCACACAAAGGAAAAGCGGAAATAAACGGACTAGCTTAAGATGAAAACACAAAGCCTTGAAATGGGATAGTGATGCTAGAGAAAATGCAATCGACCGCGGCCAAGCTGTGAGATGCAACGAAAAGTATGCGGAAAACGCTGATAAGCCTTCAATTCCCTGAGCATGGTAAGAATGAGCCACTATCCAACAGACACATTAATCCATAAGAAATGCTCCTTAATTTGAGCATGACTGACTCATTCAATACCAAGTAAGCAGATATGCTGAGCGCAACACATTGTCCTTGACCCAGCACTCGACGTACAATATTAAGCCAAGCTCTTCTGCACTTTAGCGCGACGGTGCGAGGTGAAAACGAGTGGCAATCCGTCCAGTCATTATCATTCTTGACAGTAGTACATCAGTGGTTGACAGTAATGCTCAACTGTTACACAGTCAAGAAGAGGAAAACGAACTTTAATTTAATCACGGAACGGATAAAATGGGACTTGATACATAAAACATTAGATATAGACTGAAACAGTCAACGGCAAGAAAACCACTCCCACTCATACACACAAATTATGGAGTTGCAAGCGGGAGTAAGGCGGCATATGAAAAAAAAAACAGCTTTTTCGGCGGCTTTTTCTGTCACTTCAATAGATGTCCTTAGATCACACAAAAAACTTAGCCAAGTCACAACAGGATTCATTCTACTTAAAATGGCCAATCATTATTACACCTAGCGGCACTAACAACGCTATGAGATATGAGATCATCGACCGAGGAGACAAACCCAACAAACAATGGCTAACCTCCACTTCTCCACGTCAAGTTAGCATTTGTCAACCTCAAGCTGTCTGCCACTGGGCTACGGTGAGGCAGAAGATAACCAACGTGGCAAACAATCACTAAGCATCCCTAGCATATGACTAAGTCACTTCAATATATGAATTCTTGAAGACTATGCACATGAATTCCCTTGATCCTGTCTACGAAAACCTCAACCTTTTAACCCAATCGTCGCCAAATCGCTGGCGCCACCTATTGCATGAGACTGAACGCAGTCATATCTATAAAGACGACTTATGTCCTCCATTCCGGACGACTGAGTTTCACAGCCGCATAACAGTGCACAAACTGTGGCCGTATTGCTCAATATGCTACTCATAAACAGGACGTTGAATAAAGATAACAACAGAAAAATAAATCATTCATCATTCAAAAAGTAAACAGGATTATAAGCCGAAATTAGTCAAACTCCTGTTAGAATCGATCAAAATAGATAACAAGCAGTATAAATTACGCAGAGCAAGAAAAACAGACGAACGACCAACATTTGAAAACAAACATGGGCAATCAAAGTCTGATAATGGAATCTCTCGAGTGATCACAGCTCCGTCATAGCAAAACAAACACACGCCAGATCCCTTAAGGCACCTGTTACTTTCTCTGCAATACGGTACATAGTAACAGGCTAAGGAATTACCATAACTACAGCAGCGAGTTTCAAAGTCAGTTACATGGACTTACAAAACGTTCTGTCGGGAGAAAATGCTACAACTACTTAAACTGCACATGGAAACGCCGAAGAAACGGGCACTTACGAGATGTTGTCTGAATTCGTTGTTTAGACGGCGCTTTATCAACAAATGCGATCTGTTGCCATCCTCTCGTTTCACCTTTGGAGCAGGGATCAAACGCTTTTTACGGCGTTTTTCATCCTCAGCTTCTAATCCCGGGCCTGTCCACGAATTCCAACCTGGTAGAAATGTGTCAATATCCCTCGGAGTCTCCTGGTTCACGATCTCCTCTTTTTCTTTCGTGAACTGTTCCTTCAAAGCTGGATCAGTGGCACAAGCCTCCCTCACTGTGCGATAGAACGCCTCCGAATCCGGGTCGAGAACTTCGGATTCCGGTTCAACGAAATCATCCTCCTGTGCTTTCTGGTCTTTGCAGCCAATACATCGATCAAGAACATCATCGACTACTAAGGTAGACAAGATTGTGGGTTGCCCAGCTGAAGCTGACTTCGTCTCAGTACGACCAGTGATTTGTGAAGGCTGCATAAAGTGAAAACAGCGTAACATTGGAAAAGTCGCTAAAGAGCCATACTCACTGACAGCCAATGCAATTTTACTGGGTAAAAATAGAAGAGATGTCAACTGATTACGTGTGGTACAACTACCATTAATATGCTACTGTACCTCTCACCATCACCAAATACAGCAATACATCAGTGGTTCACACTGATGCTTAACTGCCGCACAATCATGAAGGAGGAAAAAACGTAAACCCCATATAGAAAGAGAAGAAAAAAGGGGGCAGGAAGGGACCCAACTACTAAAAATAACTACGTCTATATACAAACATTCAACATCAAGATGTCTGCACCTTGATGTAAATAAGAAATAATGCGTCATCGGCAAGACAGTTTCCTTGAGGCTGTCACTGTCACGCGTCATTAAACGCACTCCTTTCGCAGACAACTCGGTCAAACAACGATAACGTTCACGCCACTGGGCTCGACTAGCCACCATCTCATTCAACGTTTCAAGCCACCGACTCTGTAAGTCGCGAGGGCTCCAACCCGGGAGGGGAACCCGATCTACAGTGACCAACTCTTTCGTGAACGATTTCATTTGTCTACACCAGGTTATCATCTGTCCACCTTGCGCCAGTCGGCCGCGGCGTTGGCAGAGTGCTCGCTGTGGCAAACGACTAGCTGGCATCCTCAGTACATGACCTAACCATTTAAGTCTGTGCAAGCGTAAGGATTGAACAAAAGAACTTGTTCGACAGTCAGTGGCAAATACCCGCCTTCTAACCTCCTCGTTGCTCACTCGTTGGTGCCACCCGATAGAAGCGATGGAACGCAGACATCGGTGGTCAAATACCCGAAAACGGTTCACGTCCTTTACCCCTGGCAGCCGTTTATTGTTGCCGTAATGTAACAGTCCTCATTGTTGTCTAATATACGCGACCCTTAAAACTCAGAAGGATACCTGTCTGTCGCCACAGGTGTCTCAGATTAGCGATCCCCACCCTTTCTTTGGAAATACGCGCTTTTATTTGTCCCTACAACCCCACTGCCGCCGCTGATGCAATATCTCAGGTATGCAAAGCGGTCAAGAACCCCATGGCTTCGTTATCTAACATTAAGTCTACATAACCACAGCAATCTTGCAGAAGCACTTTGCATTCCGAAATACTTAGCAGAACGCAAAATAGCTTCTAATGTTGTTTGTGCTGCTTGAAAGTTGTCAAACAGCAACATCTTGTCGTCAGCCTAGTAATGATCAGTCAGCCTTCCATCAGAAAGGAGGTCCACATCGACATCTTGTGAGTGTTGGGGACAATCCTCGATGAAGAGAGACAGCCTCGACGCACGCCCCTCTCGGTGATGAAACTGTCACCGTATACTTTAACTCTAGCTGCAGTATGAGAATAAAGCGCCCACAGTAAGTTTATATACTTGGTAATACAGCCCTGCGTTTAATCAACTCCAAAAGTGTAAATCAATCCACCGAATCGAACGCACCTTTAAAACTCCAGAAATATGGTAAATGTTGACCGACGATGTATATGACGCTGCTCCAGAATTTGGCGAAGAGTAAAAATTTGATCAATACATCCTCGTCCAGGGCGGAACCCTGCCTGTATTCCCCAAATGTTTACCACCCCAAATGCTGTGAATCTACAAAGTATAATGGACGTTAACACCCTACAAACAACTGGTGTCAAGCTAATTCCTCTAGGATTTTCAAAGCAGTCCCAAACTCCCTTAATGAATATGGAAACTATTAGCGAGTGACTCCAACAACGGAGGTATGGTCTCCATTGTCCACACAAGTTGGAACAGCTGAGTCAAAGTCTCTACTAACGACTCCCCACATTCTTTGAAAAGTGTCGGCACGAGATCATGTGAGCCAGCACACTTATTACGTGTAAGAACCAAAATACAACTGTAGACCTCAGTCTCAGTGGGTGGTGCTAAATCTACCGATCAGGGTGTTACATTACAAGTTTGTGGCGGCAACCAGGAGGCCAGCTAAATTGATTCTCAAAGTGATCCGCCCATCGCTCTAACCTTTCGGATTTATTATATACCAGTGTGCCATCTGCCTCGCTGATAGCTTCACTAACAGACAGCTGCCTAGGACCATAAGTACGGATAAGCTAAAACGGTATATCTGTGTTTTCCGAAGAAAAAGCACTCTCCGTTTCCATAACTTTCTCCATTAACCAAACCTCGCGATCAGCCTTTAGACTGTGTTTCGGTTTTCTAGGAAGATCTCTTCTGAACCGGTTAAGTGAACCGCCGGAAGTAGTGCTCCGTCTGGCTTCTAAAAACTTTAGAGATTTCTCCGTTCAACCCATGTACTGACGTGCCGCATGGTACAGAACGTGCTTCATATATTGCATGTGAGATCCCGGTCCAGCATCAAGTAGGACTATTAAGGTAGCTTTCTAAGCTGGTTTGGTACTTATGTTTTACCGATAGTATAACCAGTTTCTCGAGAGCTATTGGTGGAGTGGTTGCCCAACAAAAGTAAGAACGAAACGACAACGCACTAACGCCTCGTTCGAATCCAAGACTGTGCTCCAATAGGAACGAGTCCTGAACAGAACCACGCCACCTATAACTAACAGCTATGTGGTCTATCTGAGAGCAGGCCTGATTCGAAGGTGGGCACCAAGTATAACAATAACGTGCACGATGTTTAAAGCTAGTGCAAGCTGAAAATAGCTCATGCTCAGCGTACAGTTGCAACAGTCGCTCGCCATTATCCCAGCAATGTGAGGTTACCCCAAACCTGCCATCTAAACAAGACTCGGTCTCACTAAGGCGACCGACCTGGGCGTTCATATTTCCGGTCACAACGACTATATCACAATCATGTGCCGACCGAAGGAGAGCAGCCAGATCCGAGTAAAACGCGTTCTTGACGTCGGCGTCACTACAGTCAGTTGGAGCATAGGCGGTGACAACAAAAAGATTTCTGAAGGTCTCTTGTCTACAGCTAACCTTAAGAGAACCCGCCAAGCGGAAGCCACAAAGTCTGCTGTAAACATAAATCCAATCTACCAATGCGACTGCGGTCGTTGGGCTAAAGACTATACTTAGTCCAGTCTGACCGATAGCGGCGGCCGTAAAATCACCTGAAGTGTATACCTAGTATCGGGTAGAGAGTGCAGGTGCTGTTTAGTTCCATACGCTGATTACCGTCCTGTATTCTAGTCTCTGAAATGCAGCAGACATCATGCAACGAGTCTAACGTTCGTGTGAGCGCGACCTGTTGACCTATTTGTTTTAGAGTACGAACGTTGAAGGCACCCAAACTAACTAGTCTTCTAGGTCTAAGCAAGGGAGGAAAGTGGAGTGAAGCTGAATGGTAAGAAACGGGAGTTAACGGCACAGCGTCACTATTACTAGCTATATCTGTTGCTGGACTTGTACAGTAGTCACCAAAAATGGTGCTAGGGAGGGGCCTGAAGGCCAAATTTGATAGGACAATGGCAGAAGGGTTAGCAGTAGCATGTTTTCGCCTATCCACCTTGCTGTATGCAGCAGATAGGGTGACCCCGTTTATACTGCGAGACGGCCGACGCTGTATGAAATTAACGATGTTGTGAGTATTCATGGTTGTGTGTGGGCCGAGTTACTGCCAGGACGCCCAGACCTAGACAGCAGAATGACTAGGGTGCTCAACCAAAGCCTTTGACTCAAAAGCCTATACCTCGAGGCAGCAGGTGACAGCGTACCGAAAAAAGTGCATTTTCCAAAAAAAGATGGCAGCCTTCTTCCAACCCCTAACCTGTAAGACCAGGAGACTGGTTTGTCAGACCTCTACCTATTGGTCTGTCTGGTATGAGTGACTCTGTAGATGTGGTGACCACACCGTCCAGTTTAGCTCAATGTCATCAAGATGCGTAAGTCGTCACACCACGTCAAGGTCCAGTCTCGTTGTGACGGCGTTCCCCTAGTATTGGTGTCAAGTAGTAAAGTACTGCCAATCACGATGCCCAGCGTTCCTCACACATCTTGAGGAAAAACACAGTCCATGAAAGAAAGGGTAGAAAGGAGCCGACCACGGGACTGATTAACCTGGGCAAACTGGAAAGCCTGCAGTATTATTGTGTACATTAGATAATGCTTCACATGTCAACAGATTATAGCAACATTGGTTGCGAGGCAGACAGCTATGGATTTAAACTCCAAACACTTCAACTGTTCCAGTTCATATTCGAGCAGGTTGAGAATAACCAACCCGGATGTGGTCTACTATATCGCAAGGCATCACTAGCACCATCATTGACGACATAACAGCGGTTGACAGTGAGGTGAAACAAATTCCCCCACAAGTGAAGTAAGAAAAAGACCCATTCTACAGACAGTGTGTCACATGGTAATAGACACTGTGATGTTAAGGCAGTATATCTGGTTTAACCAATTTACCACAGCAGACAACGAGACGGAAGAGCTTTGAGACGATCAAAATCTAAAGATGCACCGTAGGATTATGATGTTCAATATCTGATCACGAGTAATAATAAGTCCGTGCGACGGTCAGTCACAATGGTTGGAGAAATTAGCTTCTAAAACACGTTCTTCACGGCTCACGAGTTTGAAGTCAGCCAAGAGAACAAATAATTCAGGGTAGTAAGGATGACTATTGTTTAAACTAATGTTCCAAAAGAAACGCTGGGTTAAAACGCAGAGGAAAATATGAAAACGTCAACGAGTAAGCTGTCTAAATATCAAATGGAAGTTCTCTGAACAAGACGAAAATTTGTCTGGCGAAGCCAAACGACCCTGCGGAATAATTAAACGGCCGAAACCTACCTTCAAATTAGGCTTTTCAGTCACGCGCCACCATAACAGGGAATCCGTCTTACTTTCCACATCGCTGTCAACAGAACTTCCTTGGTTAAGTTCCTCATCTGATAACTCAGCGTCAGATTCTGAAGTAATATCAACATCAGAATCGTCGCTTTCTGATGAACTGTTTGTGTCGTGGCGTTTCAGGAGCTCCTTGGATCGATCGTGCATCTCGGCAACCAATGTCCTGGCCTATTTAAAAAAGTAAATCACTGGCGCGCAAACTTACCTCAGTGTCATATTTCGCCCGAAGTTTTTGTAATCTGGCAAATTTGCTTCCAGTACGATGGCGCAAGCTTGCACGTTCCTTGGCTCGATTAAGTTCAGCTTTTAAAATTCGTTGCGCAAACGCTCTGGGATTGTTGTCGCGTAATTTTTCCATCTCCGCCTCAAATTGTTTCAAAAGGCGACCTTTTTGGTGTCTGTGAAAATTCTTGCTTTTTATTTTGTTCTGTCTTTTGTTATTCGCTGCAACCCTAGCCAGAAGAAATCGCTCCTTCTCACGTTGGGATATTTGTTCCAGAAGCCTCTTCCTGACTTCCTTCTCAGCTTTAATGGCCGCATCCTCCTTGTAGGTAACCAACTTATTATCACTTTCCCCATACAGGGCGGCATACAGTCTGCCCTGCAAAGTATGCACTTGCTTTTTGGTCTCTGTAATATGAGCATCAGTCTTTACTTTTAGTGCCTCCTCTGATCCAGAAACAGTTACTGAATTGTCGTTCAAGGGGAAAATTAGTTGGTCAGCAAGTCGATTGTTGTGAACTGGCCCTTTCCAAAGAGTTAACTGACGTTTTACTCCCCTGAAAGCAAGCCTTCTTGATTTCTTTGAATCTGAAATTTCGTCGACAGTTCCTAAAGGTTTGGCTGTTTGGTGTAGTTCAGTGAGGATTTTCTTCTGCTTTCGCCTATCACCTTTCTTCAATCCAACGAGACCCCAGACATTAGCGTTATCAACAGCAGGAATATTCACCTGGAATTTACAGGATATATTTTGGGCATATACATACCTCCATTCTCATACATATATATGGTTTGTTTTCTCTTTGAGTTTAAGACAAATGAGGTTCTGAAGAAAAAATGACTATGAAACAAGTTCATCAAAAAAATCGAAAACGAAACTTGAGATACGCAATAGAATTTTAACACACAAACGATCAAGGATAAATTTTCGGAGGAACAGATGGTTGTACCAAAAAAGTGACGTTGGATAACGATAACCTTCTAGAGACGATGTGAGAAGAGTGTATCCCGATGCCACCGTAATTTTTGCAAAACTCCAGACCTTCTATGAACAAGGAAAAAACGCTATTGTTTGATGCATTTCGAAGGGATTGTCAACAGAATAAAACTAAGAACCAACACATAACACCATCCATTTCAGAGGGACACTGGTACCTTCTAACCTCCAAATGTGGGATATTCATCAGCATCAACATAAAAGACAGAAATGCACCAGTGATTTCTGCTGATGAATGACTCGCATATAGCTAGAGACAGAAGGACACTACTCAGTTGGGATGAAAAAATGGAGGGGTTTAATCAAAAAAAATTAACTGCCTATACTCAAATATTTAAGGTGTTTACACCTTGTAATCAAACTACTGATCTATAAGAGAAAGTAAAAAGCTCGCTAACATCATACTTTTCAATCTTAAGTCGTAACCGTGGATACTGTAGCAAAGACTATCGCTGGTCCTGAAAATAGCCAGCGAACTGGCACAGCAATAAATAAATGATCGCAAAACAGAAGGAGACAAGAAGAACAATGAAGCTTCATGGGAAGGAAGAAGAATTCGTAACCCGTGATTACGCCATACCCTGCCAACCTTGCGGCTTCTTCCAATCATCAGTAGCTACGTTGAACAATGCCTGGCGTGGCAGACACCTCGTCAATATACGGAGTACGCAACTAAATCAGCAAAGAACAATTTCATCATCTCGATTACCGATCGCTAACCTGCAAATCTTCCAGAAACTCGCCAACAGACTGTCCGGTCATTTACACAGTTAATCCATTCGATGCTGGCTAACTGGCAGATAGAGTACTGCATAAATACTGAGTTTACGTGCATCTTCCACAAGAATGGGCCAGGTCACTAGACAACAGAGCAAAACTGAGGGCGCACAATTAAACCCTACTTTAGTCGACGAGTGGAGACGAAGGTTGGTGAATGCACCACGTGCTCTCGCTAAGGCAGTAGAGATCTAGTCAGCAATATTGTGGTGGACTATCAAGCCGGAAGTTCGAGTATTGCAACACTCGATGGAATACCTCAATGCGGGGGATGTATGTCCAAAAGCCCATAGCCAGCGGATTAGGGACAGCTCGCGCGACCGGATGAGTCATCGCGCAATTGGATCGGACCAACGGGCAAGAAATGCAATCAAAATGGGATGGACGGCCAGATCTGGGGCGTGATTATCCCAAAAGTCGGAGGAATATCTCGACACGGTCGTAGACTACAGTCAAAGCCCACGGTGGATAGATTGGGGGAAACGCGAGCGACAGGATAAGCCATCACTTAAGGAGATCGGGCCAACGGACGAGGAATGGCAGGTGGAAAACTTCCCTGTTATGACCCGCTGGTCAACGATAACCACGAATGTCTAGTGCACGATAGAAGGCATCCATCATAGACACACGAACCCGGCAGAAGTGCACACGACGTGTGAGCGGAAACCGGGGGTATTGTGGACCGGAATTGAGATTCATAAACGCTTGCGCGCGCAGCATGGCAACCAGCGAGTTGGACAATAAATACTATGGTTTATTGGGTCTTTTCGCTAAAACATTACACGCTATCCAGATGATACCCCCAAGGTAAGTGAAGCTAGTGAGTCCTCAGCGGTCTGTCTGTAGTAAAGAGGATGGAGTCAGTGCCAACTCAATCTCGTAAAACTGCACCTTGAAGGTGCGAAGTGTACATCTTACAGACCAGATATACCACTTAATCTGTTCAGTATGGTCTGCATGTTTTGTGCAGAAGTGAGGAAAGCAACGCCATCCACATACTGAATATTAGTCAGCCTGTAACCCGATAGAAGCTCCATTCCAAAATCCTGGGAACCGCCAAATGGTCCTCCCAGAATATCGTCCATTATATAGTTGAAATAGAAAGGAGAAATCGGAAAGCACTGTTGAACCCCACAGGAGGTGAACAACGTGCGAGATGGCTGTTCATACATGTGTGCAGGCGTCCTTCGGCTTCAATCACTGTGGTAAACTAATCCGAAACAGATGCCGTCAAGCACCTCTGCATTCACAGTGGGCATATAACCACCTCAATAAATTCACGTAATTCAGCGAGACTCGCCCGCGAATGAGTGTGTCAGGAAGTCACACTAAAAGCGGACTCTGGACTCAAAACCACTACAGCTGAGAAAAGAAGCGGGAAAGAAGCGGCGATGCTCTAACGTCCGTTGCAAGATGACGACATGATCGGTTCACTCACGACCAGGTCGGAAACCCGTCTGTTTTACTCTATATTTCAGACGTCGTCGAATACTGAAACCCACCAGCGTCCTGAATGCGGAAGATAGGACACCAACATCTCTGCGGTTGTCCAGACACCGCTTTTGAAATTGAGAACGAATGTTGATATATACAACCCCCCGCGATACCTTCTGAGAGCCCCGTACCGAACGGAGTGTGGTAGGTCAGGAGGACAATATCTGACCATCTTTATAAACATGTGAGAAAAATCAAGACCTAGCTCATTGTTACGTTCCATCAATTTCAGCTCCAAAGCCACTTCGGCTTCCGACGGAGAAGAGACAAAAACGTCCAAAACAACTGTACAATCTTCATCATCTATAGGTGAGCTGCTTCAGACCGGCTGAACTGTTACGCAAAGCCTTCAATTCATTTACCCAGTCGCCGAGACAAGCTGTGAATTTGTGGGTCGTCTTTCACATACACAGTCTCACCACCATCCCGTGAACTTCTAATACAACCAGGAATTAAAACAAACAGCGCTCGGGTATTTGTTGACGAAAACGAATCGTCCAACCTCTTTGGGACGCCTACACATATAAACCTCACACAGACAAGCCAAGTCAATCACCTTGCTTAGCATCATCCGCAGGCTTTCGGCAGAGGAGCCAAGCAAGACAATGACGTCCGCTTACTTCGTGTCAGCCGAACTAGTGTCAGAAAGAAACTCAATACCAATCTCATTAGGGTTCTCTAACGCGTCTCCCAAGTTGTCATTCACAAGACTGAAGTGGAAGGAAGAGATCGGAAACCACTCGCAAACACCATTAGAAGTAGTGGACTCCAGCGACAACTGTCTGTAAACACTTAATCTGTGTACAGAGTAGGCATGCTTAGACGTGACAGAGACCAGACTGGGACCTCTGTGATTATCACATAGAAATCGGATCCCTCCTTAATAACAGGGGTAACCGTTGACAAGCATGAAAAACCCACCAGTTTCTGACACCGACTAAAGACGTTTTGTTAGTTCTGATATCAACTGCTCTCCACCAGCCCCAATGAAAACAGGAAGTCTGGTCCAGGAACCACATTAGGCTTCGGACACTGACCCAAAAGCCGGACCTGCGAGGCAATAGAAAACATAATTTTCTTGGGAAACCTTAACCGGAACCAACGCCTTGGAAATCTGGCTCACACTAAACACAAAAGCTTGTCAAGCCCAAGGGTGTAAGAAATAAGACACTAGTGCCCGGACCCGGGCATTGTTGCGCGCATTAGGTATGTTGGAAGCGATATCAAGCCTATGAAAAATGACGGAAATTTTTCGACCGGCAGTCACGACCAGCTGTTGGGCGACTGGAACGACGTGGGGTGTGGTCGAAACATAAATTGGAAAAAACAAAATAATTTACTAGCTACGGTGACATTAGTTAACTCCCTGAAAGCAACAGACGTAACAAAAGAGTATTCGATGGAAACGTGTTAGAAGTGATATACATGAAGGCTTGACGAGTTGCTTGTGTGAACCTGTGAACGACTACGGTAGCCACAATCATCGACGTGGTCGGAAGCAGATTTTTCTCTCGATAGTTATCGCACGTATCACAGATAATTCCCTTGAAGGTTCGGACGACCGTAGGAGGACTCGGATGACTTTTCTATCCCAGAACCTATGTAACAGCGAATATAACCCTCAGATTAAGACAGAACCCCGATCCCTGGAGTTGCTTGGGGTACGTCATCTGGGTCGGATACCTCGTGACGCTTCAGAAGTGAGATAGCTCGCGACATTTCCAACTCGGCTGGAGGTGAAACATTTATCAGTCAGAAAGTACTCGCACGGCCGGAAGACGAAATCAGCGGCGCACATGGTCAGCTGAACCACTGTTTGAAGTGTCTCGCCTGGCGTTTTATTTGTCGTTGTAGATTGTAGAGGGGTCCGCCGTTCACTCACAGATTGCCCCGATGGCGCTTAGATATTTAAAATAAGTGGCTCGGATGAGTCGGAATAAGTTTCCAGAATGCGCAAATGCGACATCTCGTTCCACTTAAACTGTGCCGGTTGACCACTGGCCTCTCAGTCCCTTTGAAATTTCCTTCCCAGTTAGTTGTTGTACCAACCGAGTTATATTCGCATCCAGCGGGAATTATCTGGAGGATGTTGGACAGTTCAAGACAACGATGGGAGATCTAGTGACTGGCAACCGAATGCACTTTGGTACCATAGAAAATGGTGCGCATATTAGCGAAACTGGCAGCGACGTTGTGGATGCTCACCAAAACACTGTGAGTTTGACAAACAACCGTACAGTCAGAGTCCCAGTGGCTATTCTACACTGACTGACGACCCTCCAGGCAACCTTGACAGCGATAACTGACGAAAGAGTGGTCTACGTAAGCCCACAATCGACTGAACGGCGAGGTGGGCAAACGACTAGTTGACGCCTGAAGTGCCTAAAGTTGGTGCTTGCTAGGAAGACGTTGCAGTCGGTGCAAAGCTGAAGGATATGTTCACCACTATTAGTACCACAACTGGTCATGGAATGCTGATTATACACAGTGCGTTGATCACCAGTTGACCTGACAACTTGTGTATTATTGGCTTCCGCCAAGATCATCACATCCGTGTAGCGTGTTTTGCACAGAATGTCGGCAGGACTCATGTGGCTGTGTTCAGGCTGGTTGATGTATCAGTGGCTGCTGCGCACCACCATCCTGGATAGTGAGTGATCCTGAGGAACCCAATCAAGTAGGCGACACCTACCCACCTTGATCAACGGGACTGTCAGGGCCTTCTTATCTTGTGGTCACGTTGTTCCTTGACTACCCTGTGGTTTTCCCCAATTGTTGATGGTCCCAGTATATAAAACCCGGTACGTTAAACGTTTGGCTGACAAGCGGAGTACGTGACCCAATCATCGTAGGCCGTGTCAAGCGATTGGTTGACCAACTGATCGCGTATCCAAAGCGTCCTCAAATTCGTGCTATCGAACGGCCACGTTGCTCAGGCGATCAGTCCACTTTACGTGGACTAAATGATGGAGAAAACGATGGCCATACGCAGCATGTCGGTTGATATCTTTATTGCGAACAGGTCACGTTTTCGAACCATAAAGCAACATAGAAAGTATGCAAGTATTACATACCTTTCGTCGATAGGACGTATTTTCGATGCCACAAACAACGCTGGTTGGCAAAGGCAACTCGTGTCTTTGTTGTCCTCGCTGATACCTCACCAGCAACATTACATACTGATCAGAGAGTAGTGCCCAGGTATATGGAAGTGCCCACATTCTCAAGTGGATTGTCCGTAATAAAAAACGTAGGGTTGCGAGTGCCCCAGTTTTGGAGCGACAATCTGCATTTTGAAGGTGCGAGGCGCATTCCATACAAGCCAGCCCGATGACTTACCTCGTTCAACATGGTCTGCATGTCCTCGGCAGTGGAGCTAAGTAAGACAGTGTATCTGGGAAGCTGCAGCAGCGGCAACGGTAATGAAAGGGAAGCGCGTATCTCTAAAATTAGGGCGGTATTCACTAATTTAGAACACCTTTGATGACAGAGTGGCATCTTCCTGTGGCTATAGGGCCGTGAATAGGTGACAGTGAGGCTGAATTTCTTCAGGGTGGCGAAACATGGCTGCTCAGGGTGAAAGAAATAAACCGTCTCCAGATATCTGACCACCGGTGTCTGCGTTTGATCGTTCGCATCGGGTGGCATCGACGAGTAAGTAACGAAGAGGTCAGGATGCAATTATTTGGTAGTGACTGTCAACCGAGTTCTCTTGAACAGATGTTACATTCGCAGACTTAGGAGGCTAGGCCATATACTCAGAATGCTAGCTAATCGTCTGTCACAGCAAGCATCGTTTGACGACGCTGCGATCGACCAGCGTAAGGTGCGAAATTGACAGATGATGACCTGCAGTAAAGAAATGAAGCCATTCATAAAGCGGTTGGCCATTGTAGGTCGCGTCCGTCTCCCGGGATGTGGGCCTTGCTATAGTCATGTAGTCAGTGGCTGGAGACGTTAGATGAAGTGACGGCTGATCGAACTCAGTGGCGCGAATGTTGTCGTTGTTTGGCCCAGATGTCTGTGACGCGGGTTACTGAAAGTCGTAAGGAAGCTCTCTTACTGACGACGACATACTTTCACCTACAGCCCATCTGCTTGTTTGTAAGGTGTAAGCACCTTGATGTTGAACGTTTGAATACAGACGTAGTTATTTTTTACAGTTAGGCCCCTTCCTCCACCTTTTTTCTTCACACTTTTTGTACAGGGTTTGCTTTCATGGTTGTGTGGCAGTTAACAAACAGTGAGAACCACCGACGCATTGGTGTGTGCAGTACTGTAGCGTTTTGTACAGCATAATTTTCATTGTTTTCCACACTTTTCACCTTCTTCAAATTCACATGTACACTCGTTTAAATCATGAGTTGATTCAATTAACAATACAAAAAAACACTTCCAAAGTCGCGAGCGCTGTGTTCTCTCTCTGCGTTCTGTGTCACGTGCGTACGGATTTTTGGGAGAATTAACCGCTAACGGAATCCGTATTTATTTCAGCAAAATTCCAAATTCATCTGTCGTCGGAATTATCTCCGCTGTGACTTCTAAAGTTACTTGGGAACCATACGACGGATTGCATTATTTTGATACTTCATTCGGTGTGGTGGAACTCTAAACGACGCACCTTCACGTACTACTGTGAGTCAGTTATTTTCATTTTTTGTCACTTTTTGATTTCGCACTCACTCATGAGTTGTATATAGCGTTTAGATCCACTACAGTACTGATGAGAATGTTGGTCAATCTAGCGTCCGGAAGAAGCCCAACATCAAGTTGACTGAATCCCTAAAAGGTTTCCTCCAGAATGTCATCCACGGTAAGGCTGAACAGGAGGAGGGAGATCGGACATCCTTGACGAACACAACTAGAAGTTGTGAACGCCCGAGACCGCTGTCCATAAACCCTGACCCTGCCTGCAGAGTGAGCATATAGCGTCCTCAATAGATTCACGTATTTCCCTGGTACCCCCTTGCAAAGAAGAAAGCTCTAGAGAATGTTACAAACAACCGGATCGAAAGCAGTCTTTAGGTCTAAAAACACCA
>LUCH01000775.1:99439-153572 GCA_013368495.1 Paragonimus heterotremus
TCGGATTGCTTAAGCCGTTACTGAGACATGCATTGGCGCGGGATTCAAATATTTCCTCGCGCGCTCACGCCACCGCAAGGTCATGATTTTTCTATAAGTACAGACCGATTTTTCATGTAAATTTGCAAAGCGTCTGGTGGCTAAATACATTGCTATCCGGAGTCTGCCTTGTCCGCGTTCTCATTTGTTCCGGTCGTTCACAGTTTGGGTGACCAATCGCGTTGTTCGTTCCTCGTTGCTCATAGCAGTCATTCGCGTTCGCGTTCAGTAGGATTCAGTTATAACACGTTTAAGTTCTTCAAGGCCGTCATCATACAGAGAGCTATGTGGAGTCGAGCGACGCTTACTCATGAGGTTTATCGACGTGAAGGAAATCCAGTTCCGTCGCAACTGAATAGCTCCTTTGGAACATGCCTGTTGACAGTATGCTTTCATAGCTTTTATAACCTGTTCCCAATGCTCGTTAAGTTCTATTATCTGATTCGGACTGGGCAATCTGTTCACCAATGTTTGCTGGCGAGCGTTCTTTAAGTTCTCCTCACCCGAGTGTCAGTTAAGTTTCTTGCATTTACGAGCGTATGTCCTCTGGGCAAATGAGAAAACAAAACTGACCCGCACAACAGCGTGATCCGAGTCCAGGCGGTTGCTTTAAAAGACACGACAGTCTTCTGCAAAATGAAACCATCTGTAAATGGTTGCTATATGATCCAACTGTGCCCACGGCTGAGAAGCACACGGAGCTCTCTATGTAGCGCAGTGCCTCCTACTGTGTTGGAATGCAGTACTGGAAATGTATAGACCGTGAGATGCGCACAGTTGCAGTAGTTATTCGCCATTGTTAGTGCGTTGTGTTCAGAAGCCAAATATACCTCCCAACCACCTTTCCTCTGGAGAGAGAAGACTGGGCTGAACACCAAAATAGCCGGCTATTATGATAATGTCTATGGTTAGTCTGCGTCAGAAGGCTAACGACAGTATCAAAGAATGTATCTCTGGTGGCATCCGAACACCATTCCGTTAGAGCGAATAGAATGCATCGTGATCATCTTTTGCACATCCGATTTAAGAGTCCTATGCATCATCCATCTAAGCCCCGTTTAAATGGCACGTCTTTGTTGTCCACTTCCAGGACGATGATCTGGGATCCAGTGCGTTTCAGAGACGTCAGTAACAATAGACAGACCAACCCAATTATCAGCCAACTCCTCTAAATTTGTCTCCAAAGTGGGACAAACAACTGGCCTCCTTTCCTGACGTGACCACAGGTGGTTTAACTGACGGACTGCAAATGACGACAGGTATATTGTCAGCTCAGTTAAAAGAATGTACGTCAAACGAAACAAACTTTGATTAAACGCTATGGGTTCAATGTCACAACGGACACCGTCAGCGCGCGTGGGTCGCTAGGAAGTTCCAATCGATCGGCCAACTCATGAATTATCAAGGCCGTATCAAAACTATTGTTAGTGAAAGCGTACGTTAATAACTCATATTTTGGCCCAATTACCCGAAGTGAGGGAACTCCTAATGCTACTCGATATGGTATATCTTCGTTTTCACTCGCAACGTGTGTGTGCTCCATCCTGTGAAAGCTGCGCTTGGCCATTAGGGGGTGGAGTGTTATGCCCGGTTTTCAACTGGTAACATCGCATCTCTTGAATAAACGACATTCTTCGGAAAGATATCCAAGTTTTACATACATGAAGTAGCTTTTTGTGCTTGACAACACCTCAGGCCATCCTGACGTTGAGAGCAATAAATTCACTGCAGGCGCTCACATTGAATGTGATCAGCGATTTGTCCAGGGGTTCGAGGTTGGAGGCCCAAGTCACTCGGATCCAGCCAGTTTGTCTGTTTCGATGTTCAGCGGCCCTGTTGACCTGAAAGGCAGTCATTTAAAATAGGGTGTTGCGCCGCTCCTATGGGTTACAGTGAGTACCAAGAACACAGTAAAATACTAATCTAACAGGACAGAGGGAAATAATATAACAGGTTGTCAATCTAACCGTTTTTATCTAACAGTTCCTAACCTAAGTGGGTAGGAATCCAATAACACTTTGAAACGGTCTCTAGAAGAGCAGCCAACAATCTCTGATCGAAGGTCGTTTCAATGGTTAATAACTCCGTAAGAGAAGAATTATTACCAAAGGAAGGTCCAGGGTCGGAGCTAATAGAGCTTCTTGTCGTTACCCCTTCGAATAATATCAGCTACTGGGGTAAGGAATTGATATATGAGTCCTGCGCTAGAGGAGCAGCGTGTAAGAGTTAAGTCACCACAGAGTCTGCGAAACCCGAATGAATAAGGAACAAGAAATTCAAGACAAGACTCGTAGGAGAAATGCTGCAAGTCAGTGACCATTTTGGGAGCTACTCGTTAGACCCGTACAACCCTGTGTGTACCACTTGGTTAACATACTCAAGCAATGTCCTTATGTGGAACTCGTAAAGCGTTCGAAAGGCAAGCCCGTTCATACGGGGAAAGACTTTTTTATCATCCCAAGAGTCCCAAGTCCCTTTTTGCGACCATCACGGCGGTGATAACTGAAAGACAAGTCACACGACAGCCAAACCTATAGGTCTCTTCTAAGGTCAACTTTTGTTATATCTATTACATTTTGTGCAACATGTACCACGAATAAGGTATCGGAGGAGCTCCTCCAACCCAGCCAGCACAGCCCACAAAAGCCGAGACAAATTTGTCTCTGCTTATTCGGTTGATGCTCTTAGCTTATCAACTAAAACTCGACCTAAGCGCTCCATACCTGTCATTTACCGTCTGGCAAATCCTTGGCAAATTCTTGGCTCATCCTGGCAGCCAGGACTGGGCGCGCAGCGCGATCGTGCACCTTGCTCCAATGCTGTAGTCTGCTCTAGTCTGATCAGGCCTTTGTGGTATGTGAACGAGACGGAATTGACCAGACCACCGTGGGGTGAACTACGTGATGGATAGTGCGCACACGTACGATTGTGGTTGAATGTATGACAAAACGGAAGCGAAAAGGTGCAAAAAAGCATGTTCATAAACCGACAACAGTGGCCGAAGCGGCTAAACTACACACACCGAACGGTCGTACCAAGAAGTTAGGTTGATGTACGCTGATGGAATAATTTCTTGGCATAAGCAGTCACAACCAGTATTCCAACGTGCTACGGAGGGGTGATGGCAGTGGATACAAGTATTTCCATTATGGGGACAACAAAAACCAGAAGTGAAAGGTTATAAAACTGTAATGCGAAATGTTATAAGAAGTCATGTATACATGCGTGTATTTGCAGAAGGCAGTAGAAATGTGAAACCTACAAAACATGAAAATGCGTTTCGGGGTGATGTGTTGACAGGCGCTCACTTCCTCCGTCGCATTTTTGTTTGCTGTCGGCACGACTGCCCGATCGATCGCGTGCGTTGTTAAACAACTTTCAAACAAAGGTGTCCATGGCGTCGACGGAAGCATTTAATGAGGCATCGTTAACTATGCACTGTTTAAAATTGTATGTAAATACTTTAATGCCATACCCCTGATAACCAAAATTACATTGAACCCCTTTAGTTTGTGATCACGGTGACGAACGTTGGTCCAACTGAAATTTTGAGCGAGTACGCCTGAAGATAGATACCGGCAAATTCCTCGCATTACACTACACAGTTTATCCCCTCCGAATCATGACAATAACCGAAATTAGCACGAAGACTTCAGTCTAACTACTGCACTTTCTCACCGCCAATTTTCTTTTTCGTTCGTTCATCAACACCAATTCTCCGCAGTCGAAGTCTTGAACAGTGGGATAAGGTGGGTCCACTGGCAAGCAAGGCAATTCTTCGCCACTACTTCCTTGCAGCGCATCGAATAAGCATTGGTTCCTGAAAACAATTTCAAACATGCCCACCTTCATTTCCCGTACATGGATAGCCTCCAAAATAGCTCTCAAGACTGCTATAAGAGATTGAAACTAGAAACCCTGATTTGCTCACCCGTATTTTTTTGTTCGTTGTCACTGCAGGTGTCGCACATCGCACTGGAACTACGAGCGCTGAAGGTTGCAAATGGTTTAAAAATAATAAACTTGTCGGTTGTACCGGATGCAGGAGTAAACACGGGTGAACCAGGAGAAGGAATAACCACAGAAGTGGATGAATCTGCACTGCTGAGTTGGTAGGACCGTGCAACCAACGGCTCAGCCTACTTAAAAAGACTCGGACGGAAACGTTGAGAATGCATCCAACGGTCAGAAATGCTGTACATCATCGGTCAAATACGTTAAGGCGTGAATGTTAGGAACTAGCTCACCAGCCCCATAAATTTGAAAATAATCGCGTACAGACTCTTGTAGAAGAGCGCGCTCACCTTCCCAATAAAACTTGTGCAAGGCGGACTGTGAAAGCAGGTATTTACAGTAGAAAAGTTTCACGGTATGTCAATATTGGCAGGCTGGCAGTAAACCTTTCGGAATCACAGGTCCTGTATAAGACAAAAATTGCCTACACATTGGCTTTCCAATGCCTCGAGTTAAAATCAGAGGAACATTGACGTGTGAAGTCGACACGGATGCAAAACTCAACAGGCTTCAAACGGTGAATAATGGCCCTGATATTCCGAAACACAATTCTGTTTGAGCCTGTTCGCCACACTGTTGTGGGTTTTATCAACGACACCCAGGTAAACTGTATGGATGTGATCCAGCGGAAAGTCGTAAACCATATCATAATCAGTACCTAAAAAAGGGGACTAACCAATATAATGATTAGCAAATATCCTGTCCCAGAAGTCTGTGTTACAGTGAGGGACAGCTGCACGGCAGGAAAACACCAGTTTCTCGCCAATTCGAATCCCCGTCTGTACACACTTATCACAGTAACTACAACCTGTCTGTGAAGCTGTTTGCTTCACTAAAGCACAAGCAGGAGTATCGCAAATAAAGTAAGACAGACGAACATCGATGCGTTCTCGACCGTCAATCACAATACCATTTGATAGAAGTCCCATAAACCCATCTGCTGTATCGCCGAGTAACGTGTTTACGTTCGTTGGTTTGCATGGACTGCAGTAAATACCTATAACAAATGGGTGTTTGTTTGTAAAGCTTAGACATCGACCGAGGACAGACCAAAGCCGCATATCTGACTTTTGAAGGGGGACAAACAGTCCATATGCAGCTGTATTCCAATCATGTCTAACAACTCGCGCTTGAGAAGATCGTGATGCTTCTGCACAACATCCATAACGGCATGCTGCCGGGACAGGGGGCAACAGCCTTCAAGAAAACCTGCCGCAACCCTTCGGAGATGGAGCTTGAAGCATTCCATCGACATCAGCACCCACTAGTTCGCTGAAGGCAGACCAAACACATACGTACCAAAAGCGGTTTGTAAACAAACGATGCCCTCCGTTAGTGTAATCGCCACCGAACAACAATTCAGACCGGAGGAGCTACCCAGCCGGCACGACCGTCCTATGAGTGTCCCATGAGCGTCCTATGAGCGTCCTAACTGAACATTTTTAGGTCACTCACAGGACGGTCAAAAGAAAATTCCGCGTAGCACGGCTTTCACCTCGTTTACCAATTCCACACGTAAGTCACCTTTTATACTCAGAGGAAGCTACTCCTTACACTGTCAATTACATAACAATGCTCCGACTTAAGACGAATTAACCGAAGAGCGCTCGACGCAACAACAAAAATACAGCAGTTTTTTTGGAAATATATATACACTAGAAAATGTACAACCATAAACGGTAATTCCGTGTTGTCGAAGTACTTGGAAAATTTCCCTCAAATTTACGAGTATTGTTCGGGTAACGAGGAAGTAAACTGCAAGTTAGATACAAGATACAGTTGCAAGAATAACTTTGGAATGACATCTCCGTAAATAATAGAGATAGAGTGAAAGTGAAACATAACAGTCTTACAGTATTCCTTCTAGGCATTCCAATAATGCTACGGATATTTGACAGCACATGACCAATGACCTCAAATTGTCATCCGGAAAGTGTACAAAATTCAAAAATAAACCATAATAATACAAGTATCATGGGGGGTTTGCAATTGATTCTGCCTAGCAATACACTTTTGGTGCGCGCGTCTCGTCTCCTTGACGTTCCTGATTCACATAGATTGGGATTGCCTGTGTGGGCTATTCGGCTGCTGCGTTTTGTACTGAACACTGGCATTTATATCTTCCTATTGAGTTAGTCCCCTACAATACCTATATAAACCACTTTTTATATATGCCACACATTCCTGTGCAAATATACGTTTTTATATGTATATATACTCATATATGTATTTATATATGGGATTGTGTGATTTCACACAATACTTTCTTTTATTCTCAAATATGTATATAAAATATATGTACATATAGATAATATATATACGAGAATTGAGCTTATATACGGGGAATCATACTACTGCCTCTATCACTTACGTAAGTAGGTGGTCTCTTTAATTCAGAATCTTGTATTATATCTATACGTACACTAACGTAAATCTCTCCACCCCGATCTAGGGTGGCAAATTGCCTAATGAGAAAATTGCCTTTCAAGGTCAACTGGTGTATTATCAAGTTTTTCTATGCAGCAATTTCAAAATTCTCGGGCGGAAAATTATTCAAAATAAGGGAAGACAAACGAGTTCCTTCGGATAAATAATCTTTACCAAGTTCGTCTATGATGTATCAAACTTCACGTTTCATATTTATCCAACAGTCTAGTGATTTATTACGCTTCCAAACAGCTTTTTTTCCGACCGTCCCATGGGACACTCATAGGACTCTCATGGGACGGTCGACCGTCCAATGAGCGTCCCATGTGCTGGCCGGGTAGAGAACAAACAGACCTTGCTAAAAGAAAAATATACCCTTAAACACGCTCAGCCGCTCAATTCAACTATATCCGCAGAGTTGGTTGAAACGGCTGTTACAGTAGTACATCCTCAGCGATGATCCCAAATATTGCGCATAACGCATATGTCCATATGGGCAACGGACCGCCAAATGCTTACGTTTACGACGGGTAAGTATCCAACGTGACGTACTGTATGTGTAGCTTTTTGTACAGCATAATTTTCATTGTTCTTCACATTTTTTCACCTACTTCAAATTCACATGTACACTCGTTTAAATCATGTGAGTTGACTCAATCAACAATACAAAAATTACACTTCCAAGGTCGCGAGCCCTGTGTTATCACTCTGTGTTCAGTGTCGCGCGAGTACAGATTTTTGGGAGAACTAGCGGCTAACGGAATCTGCATTCGTTTCAGCACAATTCCAAATTCATCTGTCGTCGGAATTATCTCCATTGTGACTTCTAAAGTTGCTTGGGAACTATACGACGGATCGCATCATTCGGATACTTCACTCTGTGTGTTGGAACTCTAAACGACGCACCTTCGCGAACTACTGTGAGTCAGTTGTTTTCACTTATTATCACTTTTTGATTTCGTATCGAAACTCGCATTGTATATAGCGTTTAGATCCACTGCATATGTGTCAAATATCGTCTACAGAAAAAACAAAGTACTTTGCAGCTCCACACCGGGCGCCCAGGGGAGTATAAGGCACTGAGCAGAAGACTACCAAAACGATGTGCAAACCAACAAAACAACACTTGCGCGTACACAATAACACAACTTTATTATGAAGATAAGTTCGTCAATTCACTGATTACTAATCGGAATAACCATCTGGGATGTACCACAAGTTTCGTGGGACGGTTTAATAATGTGGAATGTATGTAGAGGGACAGAAAGCACTCCTGTTGGTTTCGAAAAAGAACAATGCTACAAGAAATGATTATATCTTGATGTAGCGGGATAAAGCGTAGAAGTAGGCCGAAATAAAATACTCAAAAGACAGTTACAGTCGATATAAGTCATTTTAAATCAATAGCAGTATAAGTGATCGCGTGCGCTTTGCGCAACTTCCTGCGCTAACAGACTACGGTTATGTAGCTATAGCTAACGCCCGCAGCAGTTCCGTGGTTTGCAAACGGAAGTAGGAAGCTGAAGCTTTTGAGAATTTTGTATCCCAGGGGCCTCAGCAACCGGCTGAAATGAGGACAAGAGGTGCAGTGTCTGAAATAACGCAACAGATGTCGGTCAACGCGAGCCTTGAAAATTGCTACAGCTAACAGAAACATGGTCTGGTAGAGTACTCCAAACCTTGCAAACGCGCAATGAAAAAAGGCTATGCCTGTATCCTAGTCTGCTATGTTGGACATCCAGTTTTTTTGGGGGGACTCAGTGTCATGCTACTTCCTGCTGAGCATCAGACGGCAAGGATGATCCGGGGACTGGATAATCCGAGAGGTTAACACCAAGCCACCTCTAGGCCGACAGTACTCAAAGGAGTAGATGTTCAAAGACTTTAGCCCTTCCTCCTATGGTCTAGTTTTCAGACCCCGGACTGCCTTGGTGGATCGACCATCTCCAGGAGCAAGTTGTTCTTTTGGAGATGCAAGGGTCAGATTACAGTTCCATTCTCCAGATGCGGTTGAATGAAACTTCTAAAGTGGCTGAAAACATTTAGGGGTGAACTGGCCGAAGAGACGTTTCAATAAAGCTAGGATGGTGTTAGCCTTTTTGTATTTGTTTCAGCTTTCGCAGAACTCGGGAGAGTGTGCGAAACAGCGCATCCTAGGTCTTTCTCAATAAGAACCGTCTGAAGCGGGTATCTGTTGAGGTAATAGGTGGTTTTCATAGAGCCACGAATGTGCATAGCTTTGCACTTACCAGCATTAAATTCGAGTCTGTTCACTCGAGATCAACTGAAAAGAATGTCGAGGTCTTTCTGGAGGGTGACAAAATCATTGGTTGTGTTGACGGCTCGCCAAATTTTGACGTCGTCCGCAAGCACTAATAACGGAGAAGTGATTGAGAGCGGGTGATTGTTGATGAATATCAAAAATAGCAGCGGGCTAAGCATTGAACCTTGGGGTATTCTACTGAGGCTAGGCCTGCAGGTAGAGAAAATACCATTAACGCTAACCCTGTGCAGACGGTTAGCAAGATACGACTCAAACCACTAGAGAAGACTGCCTCACATCCCATAATGGAAAAGCTTGCCGATCAAAACAGAATAATCCACGCAGTCGAGTGTCCCAGCGAAGTCGATATATAGGACAACTATTCCATTACCCTGATCAACTGCTTTCGCTCACTGGTCGGTGGCTATCGGCAGATTTGTGGTGCATGAATTGCCCTTGCAGAATCCGTGTTGAGCATTGGAGAAAAACTCACAAAAGGTGACATACTTATAAAGCGAGTCGTATACAACCGCCTCCAAAAGTTTTGAAACGCTTGACAGCAATGCAACTGATCTGAAGTCACTGGGACGATTTCGCCTACCACCCTTGAAAACAGATGTAATGCTCGCGAGTTTCCAACTGCTGGGTACTGTACCCTGGGAGATGGATTGCGTAAGCAGTAAGCTAAGTGGGTTAGCAAACTGTCCCGCCGCTTCCCGTAAGGCCCTGGGTATATACCATCGAGGCCAGGAGGGCTGTCCTTAAGGTACCTGAGTTTAGCCAACACCGCCGTTGAGGAAGAATCCACAATGCAGGGTCCATCAATTTCACTGTCAAGACAAACCTGAGGAACTGATGGTGACTGCGCAAAAAACACTGCTGTAAAACTCAAAAAGGACACCCGCGGTATCCGAATCAGATCTAGTAAGGCCTGATGGGCCTAAGATTTGTGGAACTCCTGCTGTTGCCTTGCGAGTTGATGCGACAAATCGGAAGAGGCTATTTGGATCAGCGATGAAGCGTTCTGTAAGGCCTTGTTGCTAATGATGACGGTCGCGTCGTATAAGCGATGTACACCGGTTCCTTAGGGCAGTGTATATTTTTTGGTCAGCTTCAGATCCTGATAATCGATAGCACATACATGCATACAGCTTCTTCAGAATGAATTTAAGTGTACTAGAGCGTAGTTGACTTGGAAGCTTGTTCCGTTTGGAGCCCAAAACTGGTGTAGATTCACCTACGGCTGCAGAAACGACGGCGGTAAGCTTCTCACAGAGATAACCTACAGAGTGAAGTAGGGTGTCCTTCGCCCATGACTGCATTCCCAAGTAGCCACGAAGTTTTCCCACATCCATTTGTACTACAAATGAAGTCAAATAAGACGACTGTGTGATCACTTAGCCCGAGTGGTGCGGTGATTGTAAGGTTGTCTACCATCAACTCTTCGCTAGTGACTAAGTAATCCAGTCGTGATGGATTGTTGCCAGTACGCCACCGTCATCATATCATCCTCACAAACAGCAGTACACTAGTGGTTCACGCTGATGTTTCACTACCATTGCTTCAGGCCACCATGTGTAATCAGATATGTGCTCCGTTAAACCTAATGCTCCGACCATGTGAAGAATCGTGCAGAGGTAGAAGTTTCAATGCCTGTATACGAGCAGGCCGGAAAGTTGATTACAGGCAAGTTTAAATCTCCCATTAAGAGAATGTAGAAAAGTCATAGAGTGGGTAAAACCTCCAATCCACAGAATAATAGTTCGTCTTTAGAATTATCCGAAGATAGAGGACGATAGAGGATCCCGACTAGCCAGCGTTCTGAACCACTTAAACGAATCGAGTACCAGACCGTCGCAACGCCCTCTTATGTTTATAGTAACTGGATCCGGTGAAGAAATTCGCACCCCGGACGTGTCGCAAATTATGACCAAGTGTTTACTTTTTCCCTTGGATGCACAATTTGTTTGTATACCTATTTCACATTCCTGTACTTAACTGCCCGCCATATATTTATGTCTACATTGTAAACCGTGTTCGTTAAACAATAAACGGTTTGTCGTTTCAGATGTACTAAGTCGTCGTTCTTGACGATCAAGGTGAGGAATCTTGTGCTGTCCTCAGCCCATCTTGGATAAACAGTGGTATCGTAACCTGACCGAGTATATCTGGCCCTTCTTCCGGTGAAAGTGTTAAACTTCACCTAACACCGCCACCTGGTTCTTCGCGATTCCCCGTGACCACTATCTTCCAAACAAGTAATGTTGACCAGTTTCAAATGATTGCTTTCAGACGATTACCTGAAGGTACGTCGTTACGCGAGAAAGGCAGAGAGTACGTCATACCTGGATTCTTCTGATGTCACTGTGAAGACGGGTAAGAGAATTCAGCGCACCATGCATTTTCTGCGTTTTGTCTTCCAAACCCATGTCTAGGAAGCCCCCAAGGAGACTGTTGTCGTTGTCGTCATCGGACGAATCTAGTGTTTCACTATGCGGCACCGACATAAGACAACCGCAATATGGACCGCTGCCTTTGCTCACTTGCCAAGCTGATTCTCACCGAACTATTCAGCCCGTCTTAACCGGCTGCAATCCTAGGCTGTTGCCTGCAACATCCTCTTTGACGGCATTTCCCAAGCTTCCCTCTCCCAGACCGGCTTTTCATACTTTCTCCTCCAAAACAATTTCCCCCATTGTACGTCCCAGTGAAATGTGGCGGTCTGCAACCACCTCACAGACGGGAACTTTTCCCACCCCGATGACTCCTCCACAAATGTCCGGTCCTTCACTATATTCCCCGCTCCAACGATCCCATCCCCAGCATCCGGCTCCAGCTCATCTGTTGATTCCACAACTGTCCCTGTTTCCAGGGAATTTTTGAACACATTGCTGAGGCAACAGACCAGCATGATGCTGACCCTAAATCATGTTGTGAAAGAGTTGGCCTTTATAAACGAACGTAAGATTGCTTCCGGATGGTTGCCGAATCCTCCACTGGCCAAGATGAACGGGACATATGCGCTCACCTGTTTCCCATTCAGACGGTAGCGCAACTCAAAGAGCTGGAGTCTGACTTGAGAACACAGTTGTATCGGAAGGTTGGGATAGGTTTCTTATAAGCTTAACTAACTATTCTAGACGGACCATCTGCATGGATCGAGCGCTTTCACCGCATGAAAACTTTTTCATCGGTGTATAAAGGAAACCATAGGCATGGATTTAGCTTTATACATTACCTATGCCGACGGAAAAGGAAAAGTAGCCTTTAAAGATTGTACGTTGATGCATGCCATCGAAGGTAAGTGTATATATTATAAAAGTCTCAATTGAACGCAGACGTTGTATTGCCAAAGCCACTGTAAGCAAACACCAGAAGAGAAGATATAATCACATGGATGAGAATTTGGTTTTATAACGCAAGGGATAGAGGAGGAATAGGAAGAATGGGAAGAGAGAGAAAACAGGTAAAACAGTTAGGTTAATATGCAGCCTGTTGATGTTTGTTGAATTGAATTGAATCACTTGCATCGATCACACATAGCATTCCCTGTCCCATTCTGGTTGTCATGTATGCTTGTACAATGTATTTCAACATAACGTTTATTATGAGCTATCCGGCTTCACGGATGTTATCATATCTATGGAATTATGCTAGCACGTATAATGTTGATGTTTGTTGAGGTCAACTGAATCACTCGCATTGGTCACTCGTAGCATTCCGTGTCCCATTCTGGTTGTCGTGTACGCTTGTCCATTGATTTGTAACATGAGGTTCTCTGATGGCTGCTTTTCTCTTTTACACAGAGCAATGGAGGGCCGAAGGATCTGTAATTTGGTGATCATTTTGAATGTTTCTAATCAATTTTTGTCAATATATCTTCCAACATGTTCTGTGTTACTTCTGTTCCAATTTTGGGCGTGCTTTCTATCTCGATCTGCAGCCCCCTTAAGATATCGTGCTCGGCTTTAGTGTACGGTGATGTTCGACCTACTTAGTACGTATCGCGTTGTGTGAAGTTGCTCGGAACTGGTGTACACAGTTGTGTGAGTTATTTTAAGTCGTTCTTGAGCCAATTTGCGGTGCATTTGCATAAGTTACGTCGATTTGGGGATATTTTACGGCGGTTTGGTATAAGTTACGTTACATTAGGGATATTTTACGGCAGTTTGGTATAATTTACGTCAGTTTAGGGACATTTCATGGTGACCGAAATGGACCAATGGGATTTAAGTTGCGCTACACATTTAGGGATAAATTGGGGTTATTCGTGTCAAAAACGTAATTCACCCCAAACAGACTCTCGGATTGGTTAATGTAGACAATATTGGGTTTTTGTGTAATCTATACCTAATTGTGCTACCAGGTCTGCGATCGTGTGGTTTCTCTAAGGAACCCGGCTACAACCGTGTTTTCCAGCTTGTCTCTTCTGTACGCATGATTCGGTGCATGCCTGCAATAGAAGGCCTGATATAAACTCGGTGCCACTTTCTTCAGTCGTGTAACTAATTGCGCGCATCGAATACTCGCCCTTCAAAAATAGAATGAATTCATTCTTCAGGGTCGTTTAGCCCGAACCCATTCGAGCGTTGTTTAACACATTCGAAGGTTCCACGCAATTTTCGCTTGGCACGCTTTTGAGCGCCGCCTAGTGGGCCGTGGTCCACCTCGCGCTTCTCTTCTTTTTTCTCTTGGTTGCTGCCGGTGGTCCCAGACTAGGCGAGAACTAACTACTCATCATATTACTAAATATGCCTGGAAATTACAGTTTGTTTCCAAACCTCACTGCCTTTTCTAGTTCGATGCCTGTTGGGATTACGTTACGTCTGCTCTTCAGGAAAGGCGTATTAAATTGTTAGTGGACGAGGGTCTAGCGCAAACCCACTTGTCCACTACAAATATTGGAACGCAACTCTCGCAGCTTAGGACTCCCCAAAAAGTGAGGAAGTTTGAATAATGTGAGTTCGAATTTCTCTCCGCTTTGTCATATTTATATCTGACTGTGTCCGTAGCCTAAAATGACTTCGAGCGTTACAAAGTAACTTATTCTTATTCTCTTAGTCACCCCAGAGGTGGTAAGAAGATCCAGCTGCGAATCTTGTCTAAAGATTGTCCGTGCGAGCGATTACGCCATGCCTTGCCTGCCCAGCGACACATGGTTTCACATCTCGTGTCTATAGATACATGCCTCCCTGTTAGCACCAATTAGGGATTGAGCTAGTGGCAATTTAGGGTGGTTTAGGGGTAGTTTAGGGATGGATTTTTTCTACCAATAGTTTTTTGGTTGGTGAAAATGTATGTAATCGCCTGTTCGCCATTATAGTGTCTATTTATATAATACATGAAATACATAACATAAACGGTTTGCATTAAAATTGGGGAAGTATTACTTGTATGTATAGACCAATTATTTTCTAGCCAGACTCTAACCGCTTCAGTTATTCACGCGCGCGTTGCTCAAATTTTCACCCTGTTGGCCGTGTCTGTTTTTTGCTGGCATCGCCGATCCTGTGATTATGTCTGATAAACACCACGATAACGCTAAAGTGAAAGACATCAGTATATACCGGAATTACCCACTGATGCCCGAACGCTGTTGGCGACACCGAGCTGTTCGCCCATACGTGTCGTGTATCCGGGCGAATATGATCATTTAGGTTTGGTTAATGGCATTGTGAAAGCTATTGTAAGCCGGCGGCTACAGCATGTGACTTCCGTTGACATCCAGTTGAATGTGGATGGGTTATCACCAACAAATGCAAGAAAGCCCGCAGTATAGCCTGTCCTCTGTCGCCTGAAGGAACCGATCATAACTGAACCGTTTGTGGTTGGTGTGTACTGAGGGAGCAGCAAACCGGGAGACGTCAATATGTTTCTTTCTGAGGTGATTGAGGAATTGTGTGATGTGCTAAGCAGTGGCATACTTATTGACAATGTTCCGGTTACGGTCAGTTTAAGAGCGGTAATCTGTGATACACCGGCTCGCTCATACGTTAAGCAGATTTGTGGACACTGTGCATACTATGGCTGTGATAAGTGCGACCAACGAGGATTGCACTGTGATGGGAAGGTCACGCTTACGCAGCAAACTGGTTCCCTTCGGACAGATGCATCGTTCCGCACCGCACGCCCTGCATCACTGTCCCCATTTGTGACCCCTCCGTCGATATGATCTCAACATTCCCCATTGACCACATGCATTCTGTGTGTCTGGGTGTTGTCCATCGCATGATTAATAACTGGGCATCAGGACCGGTTTCCCGGAACCTTCTCATAAGACCACAAGCCCTCTAACGCGTAAATGAAAGGATTTTAGAATGCTGGAAGAGCCTGTCTTGTGAATCCCCTCGCAAGTGCCGCGGACTGACAGAAGTCAAGACTTGGAAAGCTACGGAGTGTCGACAAATCCTGTTTTATGTCGGACCGGTGGCTTTACGGAACATTTTCGAAAGTGATAAGTATAGGAATGTTTTACATTTTTCTGTGTCTATATATACTTTATGTCACCCCACCCTTAGTATTACTCATCGGGACTTTGTTAAACAATTAATGAACGTGCTTTTGTTGATTTATTGTTAGTTGTATGGTCAGACAGATATGGTATACAACGCGCATTCGTTGGAACACCTTGCCGATGACATGGCCACTCCTGGGTCACTGGATAACCTCTCTGCTTTTCCGTTTGAGTCCTTTATGTATAGATTGAAATCAACGCTTAATGGGCCAACGCGGCCAGTGGGACAATTGTACAAGCGTTTACCGGAAAGGCATTCCGCTTTTGTTCCCGTTCGAGTCTTTCATTCTGATGTTGGTACTCCCATCCATTGTCCTTCTTTGCCTGGACGCTCGGTGTGTATAAAGGGCTCTATTTACTTTCAAACACTTGCCCAAGCAACGTTGTCCTTATTAATGATGTCTCTTGCATAGTCGTTGAGGTATGCAACCCCAATTCTGACGATAGCTCTGTGAGTTATCGTCCCTTCACTATATTCCGACCTTTCTTCACCCATAGTTTTCCCCCTCACCACTTGCATATGTTTCTCGTAAATGATTTATCGCCCGACGTTTCCACAGCTAGTGTGTCTTGCATTAACGCTAAGGGTTTGCCCTTTCCCATTCATCCGCGTTTTGTTTTTATCCTCATTTTGCATACCTGTAAATAGCATGTCATATTGAGATTAATAAAGTTCTGTTTGTGACCTATAACCTTTAACTCCTTTTGATTTATCGTCCATGACATGCCAGTTGTAACAATGAAAGAACTTCCGTTGCAGATGTACAGTGTCGTAACCTTCTTGGATGATAGGGAACCTTGTTGCGCGGTGTTGGATTCCACGTGGGTACACGATGGTATGACAACGTGGCCGAATTACCCGTCTCTCTAATTTACCACAGCTGTGAGAGATCATTGAGTCTCCCCGTCCGACTCTGCTAAGGTATCTGTCAGAGTAATTAGCACAACAGGTAATGATTTTGTGATTGTGTCTTGTGTTTTTAGACGATTATTTGCAAGCCCGTCGATATGCCAAAAAGGTGGAGATGACATCTGATGTAGATTCTTCTGATGTAACGGTGCGAATGAGGAAACGGAGTCAGATGTCCAGGTATTGCTGATCTGCCTGTAATTCCTACTGTTCTTTTAGCGAACGACCCGAAAAAACTTGTCCCAGTCATCGTCCGATGACTCCGACAACCCTTCTCCCAATCCTGCTACTAGTGCCCCAGGTGTACAATATCCCACGTTTCTTCGTGGAAGAAGTTGTTTCTTCGGGAAAGAAGCAGTGCTACGCCCTTGGGCATTCAACCCAACGTATCCCGGCCGCTGTTTTCCACGGTCCCGTTGCATCCTCCTTCCGTATTCACACACCTCACTATCCCATCTTACCAACTGGACTTTCACTTCCAGCCGTAATCCCCATCCGGCCCCGTTCTGCAACCCCTTCGTTATCTTCCCGCCCACTGTTCGACAGTCCTAACCCAAACGTTCGTCCTCTCATCCTCACGTCACCGCTGACTTGGTTGCAGGCGTCAACCGGTTCATCCGTTGCTCCGCCAGCAGCATCTTCCCCACAAAGCGATTCTGCCGTTTCCTCTCAAATGACCACATCAATATATACGTTCCACGAATTCGCTGCAAAACAGGAGGGATTGATTAAAGACGTGGCCATTTTGAAGGAACGTCTAAAACAACGCCGCCTGTTTCCCGATGTGGACTCTCAGGGCAAGGCTGTGCGCGACACCCGCTCGCATGCTTTACCCGCAAATGGTGTCTCCAGTTTTCATGAACTGGAAGCAAACTTACAAAGACAGCAGTTCAGAACGATTGTGGTAAGTGTCCGGCTAATAATCTGAGCTCTGTTAGATGGACCACGTGAAAGCAACGAGTGCTCCCTCTGCCAGACTACTGCTTTGCCGTTATATGCGGGAGGACATCGGATCACAGCTGGCAGTAGAGATGACTTATGCCGGCGGGAAAAATAAGCTCGCTTTCAAAGACTCTATTCTACGACCAGTAATACAGGGTTAGTGGAATGTTGCACTAACGTAATTTATGTCGAACCTAGAAACGGTCCTGTCACAGGAAATGAGTCTGGAAACAGGGCGGGAGGACGTGAACCAGTGGATGCGCTGCTGGTTCTACGATGCCCGTGATCGTGGAGGTGAATGCAGACCGACAAAACCGAAGACACCGTTGCATCTAAGTTTCTAAAGAGGCAATGTTATGTGTTTTCACATGAAGTTGACTTTCGATGGCGTTCACCTGTGCAAACCTTAAGTCTTAATCTGTTGTGTTATCATGTAGCCTGAGGTTCAGTTTGGAAGCAGTGAGAGTGACATGATAAGGATATTCATGAATCTCACTTTATGTGAGTTTGTGTCACCTGTGGGTATGTCATGTTTTCACATGAAGTTGATTTTCAATGGCGTTCACCTGTGCAAACCTTAAGTCTTAATCTGTTGTGTTGTCGTGTACCATGAGGACGTAATTTCGAAGATTATGTATTTTTTTGCATTTCGTTTCACTTCATTCCAGTGATATTCGCATTTTTTCCAGGAATGAGAAGCACATGCGGAAGTCTGAGATGGACGTGAGGATATCTCATTGATGTGTATTCAGTTTTCTGCAATATACACCCACTATTTATTCCCGATTGCTTTTTTCCCACTCAAAGTATCACAGCGCGATTACGCGTTCTCACGTTTAACGCGGTAAACAACTTTTTTGTAGTGCTTGCAAGATGATAAACATACGTTGTTCTGGAACTGGTTACGTTGCATTCATTTGTTTGCGGTTAAAGGTAGGGTGAAATACGTCGTTTCAGGTTAATTAAGGGGTAATTGGGGGTGTTTCGCGGTAACTGAGGGGTAAATTAGGTCATTTTGGGGGTAACTTAAGGGTAAATTAGGTGGTTTATGGTTAATTTAGGGCAAAGTTAGGGTACGGGAAATTGACCAGTCAGAAAATTAGTGCGTTATGTTCGTTAGAGTTAAATTAAGGAACGTGTGTCAAGTCCCTAACAAATCCCTAAACGGTCTCCGGATTGGTCCATTAGACCGAATTAGGGATTTACCCTAAATTACCCCTAATTGTGCTAGCAGGGCTATAAGCATGTCGAACGGGGTTTACAGAATGTTGACAACTACACAGCTAGACTGTATCCAACTTGTTGGTCATTGTTGTTGTTACGAATCCTGACAGAGAAAAAACAAGATCAAACGCAAGACCGCGAGCAGTACTGCTCGCATCTCTATCACGAACGGACGCAACGATATTGCAAAACGGTACGAAAATCACAGTGCAAGTATCGGGGTCTAAACATTGCAACTATGAACCCCCAACCAGTAGGAAAAGGATGGTCTTCAAACGAGCTGCATTTGCTGCTCAGCCTGAAAGCAAAATTGTGGTTCAGAGCAACTTCATTTATAGGCTTGGGGTGGCCTTGGGCCTAGGCAACCGAATGGACCAATTAAGAGCGAGCGCAGCTTCTTGTGTGGTCGAAAATTCTGACGGGCTTTCAAATTTCCAGAAAATGGAGAATCCGTTTTTCTCGGCAAGTGATATCAATTTCTGAGAAAAATGTCTCTTCACAACGCCTCCTCTGATGAGCAATATTGGCACCGCTGTTGACGGGGATCGGACTGCATTAGGCAATGTGGTTTGCGGTTACAGTCCGTCCACCACCTTGGTTGCAGAGCTCTCAGCTCTGTGCTCTGTCTATGGGTTGAGGTTGTTGAAGTAGCCGTTGCGGAAATTTGTACTGTTGGGCAACTGATGTCTAAGGTGTCGAGAAGTATGTCCAAAAGCAGTTGATTTTGAACTTGTCCCGCGTTGAAGGAGTGGCGTGGGCGACGATGATTCCGGTGGTGCATCCAGATTTCGCTTCCGACTTTGACACCGTAAAGGACCGTACCATTCTGTTGCTTGACAGTTGCTGCTATCCAGTGGGGGCGACCTGGGCGATAGTCCCTTGCACAGACTAGGTCGCCAACAGAAAATCCACGTCGAGGGGGCCGCTGCGTATCTCCCGGATGTTACTCCACTGGAATCATTGCATCGAACTTTGTGCTCAGCTTGCGGCTCATGAGAGCTTCTGCGGGCGATAGTTCATTAGGAACCGCCGTATTCGGGGTGGTTCTGTTAGTGAGCAAAAACCTTTGCAACACTTCTTCGGTTGGTCCCTCCCTGCGAGATTTAAGAAGTGCTCACTTGAAGGTGTCCACGAAGCGCCCAACTTGACCGTTGAACTGTGGGTAGTATGTTGGTGAATGCAGATGCCGGATGTTGCTCTGGAAACAGAACTCTGAACTGGATGGAGGTAGATTGCGATTCGTTATCCGAGACGAGCGTGCCCGGGAGGCCATGCTGGCTGAAAATGCGCCGTAGATTGCTGATGGTGGCTGAAGTTGTAGCGTGCATCAGCGGGACGATCTCAGGCCATTTTGAGTAGGCATCCACCAGAATGGGGTATACTATACCGTTGATGGGTCCCGGTAAATCCAAATGGAGACGTGACCAGGGATGTTCGGGTTGCTTCCATGGTAGAGGTTTGACGCACGGCGGGTTTTTGGCGGCTTCGTGGCAGCGGCTGCATCGCTTGAACAGATCTTCAATCTGGTTGCCGAGGCCAGGCCAGTAGATGTAGCTCCTGTCGATGGCTTTCATACGCCCGGCACCAGGGTGTCCTGAACGAGACTGTATGAGGACAGATTGGCGTAGCGAAGAAGGAATGACGACGCGGTCGGTGAAACAGACTGCGCCGACGGCTTTGTTGTTGAAGCTGACACGACAATGCATCTGCCCAACTAATTGTACTGTACCATCACAGGCGCTGGTGGTGAAATGGGATGCCAGCTGGACTGACGGGCGGCCGATTGATTTCCATAGTCCGTTGGGGATGATGATGATGATATCAGACGCAGTGTCAAGCTGGAGACGAGCTGGGTGTCCGTTGATCACTACGGACACGAACTTTCCGTGCGAGGTGACATCGACTTTGAAGGAAGCAAACAAACCGCCGTCCAGCGCCACTGATTAGAAATATTACTCGTCGCCAACTTTTACGACCCCACCTGATACAGAAAAGCAAAAACAAACGCGAGACCACCAGCAGTATTTCTATCACGAACGAACACAACGATATTGCAAAACAGTACGACAGTCAGAGCGCAAGCATTGGATCCGAATTCTCGCAACGTAGAACCGCCCGAAGAGTAAAGGCAGAGACGGCCTTCAAACAAGCTTTATTTACTGCACAACTCGAAGGTGAAATTGTGGTTCACAGCAAATTTACTTATAGGTTTGGGATGGCCGTAGGGCTAGGACGCCAAATGGGCCACTCAGATGCGAGCGCAAATTTTCGGACGTTCCATAATTCTGGTGGACAACCAACTTCCCAGCAAATGATAAAATCCATTTTCCTTGTAAATAATGCAACGTTCTCAAGGAAAAGGTGTTTTCCCCAGCGAAAAAATAAATCAGCCAAGAACCTCTCCTTGAATACCATAGGCTTCAAGTTTGTGTTTCGAGAGGGACGCGGTCGGAAGCCTTGGCAAATTCACCGAAGATGGCATTTGGGATGAGGCCGTTTTCTGTGGCCTCCGTCAGACTATCTTTGAAAATAAGTATATCAGTAATGCATGATCGGTTAGGAAGGAAGCTTTGCTAAGTAGAATAAAATAGACGGTTTGATTTGAAGTGATTGAGGACGGCACGCTTTAATAGGCTCTCTATTATCTTGCATGGAATGCTACTATGGCTGATTGACCGATAGCTAGCCGAAGAGTACCTGTCGCCTGCTCTGAATATGGGTATGACCGACGCCCTTCTCCATGCTTATGGCAGAATACCAGTTTTGAATGTCAGTTTAAACGGCTTATAAAAGGGTTCTTCCAGACTAGCGGCTGCTTCTTTTGAGAACTTTGGGATGGATCTTAACAGAACCCATTGCACTGTGTGAATTCACCTTAAGTAAGAGGCCTTCAACTTCTAACACAGAAAACTCAACGGTAACTAGCGATTGCTGGAAATTCTGCAGTTTATGAATGGGGTGCCAAACCGGCGGTGTGACGTTGTAGACTGCCGAGTAGTACCCCCTGAATAACTCGGCCACGACGATGGAGTCAAATGAGGCCTCCACATCAGGCAGTCGCGGAGAAAGAGCCGAGGGTTTGTTCTCTCTTGGTCGCCGCATTTGTTTGAATGAGAAGTTTTTGGTCCCGCACTACATGCATTACTGACTATAGCCCGTGGCTCAGGGGATGTCACATCCACTGATGAGGTGCTAGTTTCAGAACTAGGAGCCTGCCTAGCGGTTCTGCAGTAGAGCCATACAAATTGAATGCCGTCCAGCTGTATTGTTGTCAACATTCTGTAAACTCCATTGGACCTGCCTAGACACGAGGTGTTAAACCATGTGTTGCAGGGCAAATACTATTTGGCGTGGTCCCTCGAGCGGACGGTCTTCACATGAGATCCGTAGTTGGACCTGGTCACCATCAGTTTCGAATTTGGTTCAGGTTGTCTCGGGTCGTTTAAGTTTTTATTTGTTTATCTAGGTGGGTTCGTTCTTATTCATGTTAGGTATATTCATCTCTGCAATAATGTATCTCCCTAGACTGCACGGGTTTTAGTTGAAGTATTCTGCTTTTATTGTTCAACACTATTAATGATTGCCACATCGTTGTATTGTATTGCAGTTTTGTATTATTGTATAACTCACTTTTGTATAGTGTCAAACTGTTGTTCTGATTGTGGGACTGTCGGTGTGGTAAACCAATTACTGAAGGTATCCAGTGCGATAGCTGTGAAAAGTGGTATCACAGCCGGTGCTCCAAACTGACCAAGGCTGCTTTAAGGCTGTATAGACAGCACAAGCGACTAAAGTAAGTCTGCCGTGATTGCTGTTCATTGGCTTGGGTCTTCTCATGACTGCCGAAAAACTCTGAAAGCCATTGGGGCATTGATAACAAAGAAGGTACTCAGAAAGTTTCCGTCAAACAGGGAGAGTGTAAGATGGATTGAGCAACTGCAAAGCAGAGAGAAGAGATATCAACTCTTAATTTGAGGATCGACTGAATGTGGATGGTACAGTGAAACTACGTATTGCCGGATGAAATGTAATAGGAAGATCCCGTAACATTATGGTCCTCAACAATGAAGAGCCATCAGTCAGGGAGATAAAAACCAGAAAAGTGCTGGGTAGAAGGATAGGGATGGAAATTCTCAGAATGGCAGGGTCGTCTGTAGCCACCGATATCATACGCATACATACGGTAGGTACCTGGAGATTAGGCAATTCTAACGGGGCTCAAAACCGGGCAAGTCTAATACTTATCGAGTTTATACAGGTCTCCCAAAGGGACTATGTACTCAGCAAGCCTGACACAGCATATGAACTGTCACGAGATAGATATTACCTCATTCCGGACAACAAAATGGACTCAGTGTATCTCAGTATGCCGGCGTTATCGTCTCAAACAACAACCGGTGGTGTTTCAGGTAGATCGTGGGTCCAAGTAAAAGATATAGCCGTACCAGCGACTCCGTCGATTCAGTGCGAAAGGCAAGTTGAGTTGCCGGAAAATGTAAGGAACGTCGGATCTGAAAAGATCTCGACCACGACTACATTCACTACGACAGTAGTATGTAGCGGTAGATCCGGGATTGGCTGTAGTAAAAGTAAGGGAACCTCATTCACAGCTAAGTTAAGCACTATATGTGTGACGAAACAGAAAACCAACAGAACACGGCCGAGCCAGGAAGCTTCAATGAATGGAGCAAGGTCAGAAAAACCAAGAAACTAGTAGCAACCAAGACCGAACCCCATTGGAAAGGGGTTGCCCCTGCATGTAAGCCCTTAAAGAGGGGTCAGTCTATCTGCCACAGTCATGCTGCCGATGAGAATGTCGCCTAACCAATGGCGATGACATTACAGAAGGAAAGGAATGAGGAGCCAAAGGAAAGCGGCAGGGTTGCTGTGGTCGAAGGAGTCGGAAAGCCCGAAGAAGTAATAGAGCCGAACGTTTTGTGTTGGACAGAAGAGTTACTCACAAAACTGGTAGTCCTCTCTGGTCCTCCACCCGAGGGGACAGTAAAGTTATCCTGGAAAATGATGCATGAAAAAGACCTTCGGCTTTGGCAAGCAAATATCTGCAGCAGTGGCAACGAGTGGAGGGAGCTCAAGGGACTTAGCAAGGGTTTCAAAGTCATAAGTGTGGCTGAAACATGGCTGAAACCGGAAGTGGCATTGGGGAACTGCCCTCCAGGGGACTTTTCTGTTTACTGGCAGGGCCGCACGGATGGGCGCGCGGATGGGTTGTTAGTGAGCAATCAATACGAGCAGTGGGAGGCTCCCTTCCCACTAAAAACCCCGAACGTGGACAATTTCCTGCTACATTCAGGAGGATAACAGGAGACTGCTTATTTGTAACGTCTATAAGGGACCGTTGGCTGGCAATGACCAGGATAAGCTTCTGCTGAATGACTTGAAAGCTCTAGCCAGTGATTCAGCGAAGTCAGTGATAGCTGGAGACCCCAACCTCCCAAACATCTCGTGGGACCATGAAACAGCCAGGACGGGCATTCCCGAAGGAATATTCCCGGACTGGTTTCACTCTAAGCCGTTAAGTCAACATGTTTAGGTGTCTACTCGGTTCCGACACGGACATGCACCATTCGTGCCGGATCTAATACTTACTCGATATGAGCTGGGTATTGTAAACTTGGAAAGTGAGGCCGTGCTTGGGAAAAGCGATCGTTGTGTTCCGAGTTTCGAAGTGAGCGCGAAAAAAGCCTCCTTTGAAAAAATTTGTCCGCAACTTTGGTTGAATGGATGTCGCACGGCTCTTGGAACGGCGGCACGGAGCATGCCTTGGGCTCCTTGGGAGGGAAAGGCTTCTGTGGAAGATATGTGGAAAGTCATCCAAGAAGGGCCTATGACACTCACGGACCAGTTAGCACCCCTAGTACCAAGAGGAGCTCGAAATCGTCCGCCCTGGTGGGGGCAAACGGTACGCAGAGCGCTTTTCAACGGGAGTAAATTAAAGAGGAAACACAAAAAACGAAAGCCATCGTAACCGGCAAAAGTATAAAGTGCGTAGAAATGTAGCTTGTAAGGCCCAGCGCCTGGCAAAATACCGCTTTGAAGCAGGCCTTGCGCGCAAGGCAAAAGCAGCTCGTATTTTCAGTTCAAAGGAGCCTGCAGGCAAGGAGTATGGGCCCTGTTGACAGAGGAGAGTAAACCAACCACCGATGAAACACAGAAAGCCAAACTCCTCCGTGAAATCTTCCAGGGGGTTCACATGAGGGACGATGGCAAAATTCTGCCAGCATATATAAAGTCCAGACCTCAAAGCAAATTGAACGACATAGTCCTCACTGGGGAAGAATTTGGGGAGGCCCTGGGATATCTTAATCCCTCATAATCCGCAGGATCTGATGGCATCCATCCCACCTATACTGCTACCTTTTCGAGGCGGTCGGGCTTGTGTACTGTTTTGATCCGGCGGGCTATGCTGACTAGGACTCCGGTCCTTCTAGGTACAACCTTGTCAGACAGGCCAAAGGAGAGCAGTCAGACGAAAAGTAGTTACACTCATAGGACTGTATGTCGCACTACTGACCGTATAGGAGTGCCTAGGCAGTGAGGCACGATCCTATGGGCATACAGCAGAACTATTTTTATAGTCACGACACTGCTGTATTCCACATCGGGAAGAAGGGTGTTAGAAAAGGCACTCCCAAACAAAGAGCACTCCGATCGCCCAACGGTTGACCATGACCGCCGGCGTATCATCCAACACGGTCGAAAAACATCTATTTTCTCCGAGCAGCCTGATGTGGCGTCAAGTACATCCGCTGCACGCAGCAGGGCTCAGAATGAAAAATCAAAGTCTTATTCATTGCACCCTCGGGCTGGGCAAGCACCTCACTGCCAAGGTGGTCAGACTCTTGAGTCAGTGGATTCGGATAAGGTCCCCTAAAAAACCCTATGTCCTGTCGTCTCGCAAGTCAGACTTTTGAGTCAAAGACTCGGGGTGAGGTCCCTCAAGTCAGCCCCCTTCCGCGGCATGAACGACTGGGTAGTATCACAAGTTATCGCTCTTTCGACAGTGACATCACTAACCGATCCCAACTTCCTCCTACTGTTTCACCCCCTATTCCTTCTGCCTTCCACATGCCCTCGGGCGATAACTGTTTCTTGAGGTCAAGACAACTAGGAAACATTGACGCCTTCAATGTCCGCACTCTCCGACTAGGCGGTCAGTGAATTGCTCTGGCAAGTGCTGTCTCAGGTCTGAAGCTTGATGTGTATTGTGTGTCGGAGACGCGAGTCTACGATTCTAGCACGGTTATCCATTTGAGCTCACCTCTAGGTGACTGTCGATCCAAGCGCTTCTCCCTCAGGGTTTCTGGTGACGCCGAAGCTGGATCTCTCGGTCAAGCTGGAGTGGGAATCGCACTGAACTGCAGAGCGGAGCAATGCTTGCTGGAGTGGATCTCAGTAAACAGTCGCTCGTGAGCTGTCAGACTCAATACATCGGTAAAAGTCTGTCGACGCAAATCAGAAAGACGTAGTATATTCATTATATCGGCGTGCGCTCCAACGGACAGCTGTTCACATATTACAAAGGATGTACCCTATGACGCTCTCGCTGACCTTCTGAGGCAAACTAAACACTCAGATATCAACATACTAGCAGGCGATTTTAATGCTCAGCTTGGTCGTCTTTCTTTGGATGAGAAGCGGCTAGGAGGTATGTTTGGTGTCCGGGCACAACGCACTGACAATGGCGAAAAACTGCTGCAGTTGTGCACATCTCACGGTCTCTATATTTCGAGCACAGCATTGCAGCACAGGAAGAAGCACTGCCTCACTTGGAGACCTCCGTGTGCTTCTCAGCCGTGGACACAGTTGGATCCTATAGCAATCAGTTACAAGTGGCGCCACTCTGTTAAGGACTGTCATACCTTTTGGAGCAACCACTTAGGCTCGGAAAATGCTGTTGTGCGTGCTCGTTTTGTTTTGTCATCCGTCCAGAGAACATACGGTCATAAAAGCAAGGTACTTAACCAGCATTCGAGCGACGAGTGTGTGAAGAAAGCTTACCAATATGCGTTGGTAAAGAAGTTGCCCGGTTCGAGTCAGATGAAAGATTCTAATGTACACTAGGAACAAATCACCGAAGCTGTGAAAGCATGCTGTGCACAGGCATGTTTCGATGGAGCTGTTCATTTGCGACAGAACTGGATTTCCGTCATGTCGATAAACCTCCTGAACAAACGTCAATCGATCCCACCTTGTTCTGAATATAGCGACGACCGTCGATAACTTATTTGCAAGCTGACTAAAAGTTTGCGCAAACACCGTGAGCAATACTTGGTCGAACAATCAAAAGAGATGGAAAAGCCTTTTTATCTGGGAATAGCAGAAGGCTTCTTTCCCTAACCCGTGGTGATAGTGGCCGTCGTGTCGGTGTGAGACCGTATGTGAAAAAGATGATTCACTTATTACCCGTCAATCGCGCCAACTTGATAGATGGTCTGAACATTTTGAAAAACGGTTCAGCTGACCTTAACCAGAGCATTTAAACGATGAGACCCCAATGGTCAGTTATCGCATTCCAGAGGGTCCTCTGTCGGAAGAAGAAGTTGTCCTAGAGCCCAAGTTTTGAACCTTAATAAGGCTCTTGGTTCAAACCTCCTCCCTCTTTCGCTTTTCAAGGATGGTGGGGAGAGGTTGTTGTTAGTAATGATAAAACTCCTCCAGACGATCTGAAAGACTGAAGGAGGACCTCTTGATTGATGTTTATCAACAGTCATTCCCGTATAAAAACAGGGGCCCGACGTCTGTGTGACAACCACAAAGGCAACAGTTCGGTGTCGATTATGTCCAGGTTACTCACTGGCCCCATTTCACGTCAGCTCACTAAGCCCAAAGGAAGTCAGTTACGCAAAAAACAGGCAGGATTCCGATCTGGTCAAGGGCGCGTCGATCATATGTTACATTCTGACGGATCTTGGAACATCGGGACTGTTACAGACAACCGACGGTCGTGGTCTTTTTGGACCTAAAGGCTGCTTTTGATCCAGCTGTTCTTCACGTTCTGTGGAGCTGTCTTCTTCGCAAGGGGGTACTAGGGAAATACGTGAACCTGTTGAGGTCACTATATGTCCACTCTGCAAACATGGTGACAGTTTATGGAAAACTATTTCGGGCGTTCCTCACTTCTAGTAGTATTTGTCTGGGGTGTACGATATCTTCATTCCTATTCAATTTTGTCATGGACGACATTCTGGTGGGTGAGCTTCGCGAATCAAGTGGGCTTAGTGTTGAGCTTTTTCCTGACGCTAGATTGACCGATCTGGAGTATGCGGACAACATTTTCGTACTTAGACCCTCCGCCGAAAACATGCGGACCATGCTGGATAGGTTGAACGACCAAGCTGGTTTATATTGAATGCGCTTCAAACCTTCACAGTGCAAAGCACTACTCCAAGACTGGGGCACTTCAGGTCCTACTTTCACCAATGTAGCAGACAGTTTCACATACTTGAATGACAATATCTCGTCAGCCTGTAATACTGCCGATAAGGTATCTGCAAAGATTGCAAAAGCGCGCGCCGCCTTTTCAAACTGCGCCATCTATGGCTTCGAATAGACGTCCGGTTGTCGCTGAAAGGAAGAGTTTATGACGTCTGTGTACGCCCCACTTGGCTTCATGGTTCGGAAACGTGGCCTCTTCACAAAGGAGATATTAACAGGCTTGTTGCGTTTGACCATCGTTGTCTCCACCAATCGGCCTACACTAAATGGACTGATCCCCCGAGCAATGTGACAGTTCGCCGGCGCGTATTCCGGAACGCTCGGGATGAGCGGTCATCTAACCACGATACACAACTTGCGATGGTTGGGTCACGTATTCCGTATGTTATTTGATGGTTTACCATACCGGGAATTATATACTGAGGTCATTAACAGTAGAGTAAAAATGCGTGGTGGTCAACTAACAATGTCGTCACGAAATATGAAGACTCTGACTGTTTCACTGAGCAAAGTGGGCAGGTGTCGCATGCCTGAGCGGGGTCCTCGCGATCATCCAAACCGCTGATCAGAGACGCCATTCGAGATGGCAATGTGTCGCGATCAGTGGCGTACCTGTGTCCATACCATTTCTAGTTCTTTCGCTTAGTCATCACTAATAATTTTCAACCTCAATAACGTTGGCTTCTATGATGTTCTACGTCACTGTTGAGGCGAGAGAAGGCCCGAACCGCAGTACAATTTGGTCGGACTCATGGCCGTGACGATGACGGGCAGTGCTAAGCCATTAGCGGTAGTTCCTCAGCTTCCAAAATAGAAGCTGCTTACGACTTCCTCGAAGAAGGGAAATAGTCCAGATGAGTGGTGCGTGGCCACAGTAGTCGCTATTCACAAGGGAGGCCCGCGAGACAAACAAAATAATTACAGACCAGTGAGTCTGACGAGTATGGTTGGAAAATGCCTGGAACGTCTAATTAGGGAAGGAGTTTCGACGTATCATGTTGGAAACAGCCTTCTTAGCATTGCACAACACGATTTTCAGAGAAGGAAATCATATCTAGTTAACCTTTTGTACTTTGTGGATGGGGTCACGAGACGATTGGACGAAGGCCGAAAAGTCGAGGCCTGCTACTTGGATTTCAGCGGAGCTTTCGAGTCAGTAAACCACCGTCATCTCACTTACTAAATAAGGTGGTTTGGAAACTCCAACCTAGTGAGTGACTGCGTAGAGGATTTTTTACACAACAAGGTTTTTAAAGCAAAGTTTGAAAGCGGATTTTCTGAGGTGAGCACTGCCCATAGTGACATCCCTCAAGGGTCCGTTTTGGGTCCTTTCCTGTTCCTGCTGTTCGAAAATGGTCTAGCGAGCGGGCACAGCAACCCATCCTCCGAATTTGCAGACGATGTTTAGGTAGCACGGTCTACAAATCGTGCCACGTTAATGCAGGATCTGAAGGCAGTAACAGAGTGCTCCCTCAAATGGGATCTTTTATTGAGTGCCGCCAAGTGCCAAATGGTAACTGGAAGCTCGGAACCCCTAGAGGTACTCGGTCCTCAGGGTCCTTCCACCACTGAATGCGTATAAAAAGCCTGTGACTTGGGAGTATTGATTAGAAACGACTCCAAGCCCCCGGCCCAATGTGCAGCGGCTGCACACAAAGCTCGCGGTGAACTGTTTAGACTTAAGCGAATTTCTTCTAACAAACATGCCGCTATACAAAGCCCTTGTTCGGCCCCACCTGGAGTGCTGTGTGCAGGCGTGGTCTTTTTACCTACGTAAGCATATACAGCGCATTGAGAGTGCAGCAACTGGCAACTCGAATGACTGTAGGATTTAAAGGTAAACCTCATCATGGCCGATTAAAGGAGCTCGGATCGTGCTCCTTGGAAAGAGGAAGGGTGGGAGGTGATCTTATGTGGACGTTCAGAGTTCTGGAGGGCATAAGTGGCGCAAAGTTCACAGACCTGACCGCAAAAATGGGTCATGAAACTATCACCAGAATTCACAGTTTCAGTCTGAAGAAAAGCAGGGCTCGTTTAGACGTACGAGCAAACTTCTTCAGCTGCCGGACAGTGAACGGGTAGAACAAGCTGCCAGATGAAGTAGCACTTAGCGATAGTATGATCTCATTGAAAAGGCTGCTGGATAAAGTGTGGCAGGAGATCTTTCCAGATCTTCCTTAGCGTAGCGGACAAGACCTGGCAGTCAGTGGTAGCATAAAGTAAGGTGGCGGCGGGAGGACTCGTTTGCATCATGAAGTCAATGTTTCAGGTTATATCTGTGACAGAATGGCCGCGTAAGCGTATTCATATGCCGTTGGTTATGTAACGCCGACGTATATGGTCAAGTCTCCCATTGTAATGTATCGTGAGGGGATCGTAGGTTTTCAGGTTGAGAATGGATGCTGGTCGGGTGGCATCACCCCAGTGTTTCCTGGGCGATGGTATTCATGCAATGCTCAAGATGGCAATCTATCAACCTGTGAACCTTCCAAGTCCATACACACTTCCTCCCTTCCGGTCTCACATACCGCGGTGTTTTCATGTGATTGGGATGTCTGCCCTGCACAAATTGGGGACCTCCGATCAGAGACCAAACTGCTAGAGCGTTTAAGCATCGTCGCCTGCAGACCAGGAGCGGTGATATCACGGGTGCCAACTAGAGCAGCCTGCGTTCAGTCCCACACCGCTGTCTGTTCAGGGATTGTGAGTTTGAAGCAGTTCTCTTCTCATTGGCTACACTCCACCTCACTCCCGAGTCCCAGGATGTCTACTGGTATGACAGAGAAGTCGAACCAGCGTGACCCAGAAAAAAACATTCATTCAGTCGCAGAAACGTTACACACGGCATCAAATGATAAAACTCCAACTAGGTGCCGTCGTGAAAGCAAAAAAGATGTGCAGAGTAAAATTGATTATGATTGGGAATCTCGGTTTGTGCCAGAGAAAGAATCAAGCCTATGGAGGCCAGTTTATAACGGTGTGAATTACAGGTGGCCAGTTCATTTTTTATTGCATTTCTTTCTTACACGTTTTTGTTATGGGGTAACGGAGTGAAACAGTTACTTGTCATACGGAGTTACTTACTGTTTAGAAAAGGCCTCCCCCGCTGGTAGAATGCCTGCACATTTAAGGGAGGATAACGACCAAATACGTCTGCGGCAGCACACCTAAAGAAGTGTGCTATTCTGGTGAACCTGTTCAAGAGGGGATGGGGTAAAATGTGTAAAACGTGGGTTCACTGATGTCTCCTCCACGTAGTATACCACCATCTGTCGGTCTCGTCTATCATGGTTGAGTTCCATTGTAGTGTGAACAAAGCCTACGCTAATTACCATGTATTTAAACGGCCATTGGGGGTGACGAATACTTTTCATTCATTCCCTTCTCCCTCATTCTTCTTACCCACATACATTACTCGATAATCAAAACGGGCTCGAGATCGAAAAACGGAATCTGAGAATTCCGTCATTTCCGCTTCAAGTGGGACAGTCGCAGCTGCGGGTAGTTTTCTCTGGAATTCCGTTGCAAGTATTTCGGACACTTGATTGGCGAAAGCCATTTAGTCCTGTGCAAATCTAACTTAAACTAGAGCTGGGACGACTAAGCGGGGAAACGCCATTCCTTCAACGGCAAAGTGAACAATATCCAGCGATTCAGCGATGGATACATGGGTTACAGGCAGAGGCCCAAGGGTCCCGGATCCAGTCGGTTTTTCTTGCCCAATGTCAAGCAGGCGTCTGTTGATCTGAAGGACAGTAATTGAGTACAGGTTGTAGCACCGCTCATTGGAATTACAGCAAATGTCATGAAACAAACTAAGACTACTCGCATGAAAGATTTTTCAGAAAATGCGAGTCAAGTAATGATTTGAAGCGGTCGTTAGAAGCGCTACTGACGGCCTCAGTAGGAAGACAGTTTCAGGGGTTAACAACCTTGTGAGAAAATCCTGCTGTCCGAGAAAGGTCCCGGGACGAAGCATGAACAGCTTCTTGTTATGTCCTCGTCAGCCGTCATCATTTGCCATGATGAGCAACTGATCAACGAGGCCTACACTAAAGATGAAGCGTGTGAAAATTAAATCACCGCGCAGCCGTCAAAATTCAAGTGGATATAGATCGAGAATTTCAAGTCGAAATTCGCACGCGACATTTCTCAGGCCTGGGATTAGTTTGGTAGCCACGCGCTTGACACGCTCAATAGCTAGGATGTCTTCCCTTTGGGTCGGACTACACGAACTGATCAGCATACACCAGGAGCGGCCTTATATAGACCCCGTACAGCGTCTGGAAAGCTTTCTTGTCTATACGGGGGACTGTGAGCCCAATCATCCTTAGGGAGGCAAACTCATCTCCCGCCGCCATCTTATGGTGATGCTCGAAAGATAAGTTAAACGAAAACCAGATGCCAAGATCTTTCTTCATATCGATTTTTGCGAGTCCACTACGAGTCACGAAGGCACTGCCAGAGTCTCCACCGAGTGACATATGAGGGCACTTATTGTCATTTAGTGGGAGACTCCAATCGTCCGACCAACGTTTAAGCGCGTCAAGATCAATCCGTGGTGCACAGGGATCAGTGGCGTTCCAGATTTTTGGGTCATCCGCTTACAGAAGGGTGTTGCTTGGAATATTGTCCGGAAGGTCATCGATGTAAATCAGAAATAACAGGGGACTTACCATTAACTCTTGAGGAATACCTGCAGAAATGAAAGAGGGAGATGAAAGGTCCGCACCGGATTTAACTCTGAACGTTCTGTTATCAAGGAATGAAGTAATCCAGCTAAGAACCTCTCCTTGAATACCATAGGCTTCAAGTTTGTGTTTCGAGAGGGACGCGGTCGGAAGCCTTGGCAAATTCGCCGAAGATGGCATTTGGGATGAGGCCGTTTTCTGTGGCCTCCGTCAGACTATCTTTGAAAATAAGTATATCAGTAATGCATGATCGGTTAGGAAGGAAGCTTTGCTAAGTAGAATAAAATAGACGGTTTGATTTGAAGTGATTGAGGACGGCACGCTTTAATAGGCTCTCTATTATCTTGCATGGAATGCTACTATGGCTGATTGACCGATAGCTAGCCGAAGAGTACCTGTCGCCTGCTCTGAATATGGGTATGACCGACGCCCTTCTCCATGCTTATGGCAGAATACCAGTTTTGAATGTCAGTTTAAACGGCTTATAAAAGGGTTCTTCCAGACTAGCGGCTGCTTCTTTTGAGAACTTTGGGATGGATCTTAACAGAACCCATTGCACTGTGTGAATTCACCTTAAGTAAGAGGCCTTCAACTTCTAACACAGAAAACTCAACGGTAACTAGCGATTGCTGGAAATTCTGCAGTTTATGAATGGGGTGCCAAACCGGCGGTGTGACGTTGTAGACTGCCGAGTAGTACCCCCTGAATAACTCGGCCACGACGATGGAGTCAAATGAGGCCTCCACATCAGGCAGTCGCGGAGAAAGAGCCGAGGGTTTGTTCTCTCTTGGTCGCCGCATACGCTTAAACAAGAAGTTTTATTCTCGCGGACTCTGAGGAGGACTATCCTTCGTGCGAGTTTGGTAGGCTCACGGATTTCCAGCCTACATCTTTTTCAAACAGTGTGACACCCCCTTGAACCCTGCAAACTTTCCGTAAGCCTATGTTTCGCCACTGAATAGGGACGTCATCGAGGAAAGAACGTGTTCTGTGCGGAATAGGCGGCCGATAATTGGAGGTGCACAGCTTGTGGGGAACAAATTGTTCGTCCGCCTTCTCGGTTGCGCTTTGAAGTGCACGGTATTTCTGGTCCACGGAACCGCGATCAAAAAACGTGAACCTAGGTGACTTCACGGGCCGTTGAAATCAGCCTGGTTAAAATGTCGGAATGCGAACGTTTTTACTGGTTGTGGTAACCAGTAGCAAATAAGATCGAAGGTGAGCATGAAGTAGTCACTGTGTCCAAGTGGTGGCTTGTCGATCGTCCTGCCTACCAGGTGGCTCTCATTGGTGGTGACTCGATCGAGCAGAGAGGGTCTCTGACCAGAACGATGCTGCGACGTGGCGTTGACATCCCGTGTTCACGCTCTCCGTCGTATTAGCATCGATAAGGAGGTCGAGAATCCACTTTCACATTCCTGGTGAGATACTGATGCCCAGTTTATTTTCGGTGAAATAAGGTCATCTATTTTAATGAGACGAGTAAGGTTTTGCCGTCCTAGGAATTTGTCTGAGTTTGCATGGAAAATGTCGTCATCAGAGATGTTGGATTGTGCATAACGGTAAATAACCCCCACACAGCGTGATTTTTGGCAACACAATGCCAATCGAACCTACACAGGGTTACGTTTACCTGAGGAACGAAATCCACCGACAACCGTGGATGCCGGGAGAAATGCTGGGGGAAAATCGCAGAACCCACATTCTCTCCCGCAGGGATTCGGCCCGGTAAGCTCTATGCCCTGAGGGACATTCGGTTTTCAGTCACTGACGTCACTTGTAAGCCAGGTCTCCGTGAAAGCAAGTATGTCCGGTTCTGTGTCAGGAGTTAACTGTCTGATTTCTGGTAATTTATTGGACAAACTCAGAGAGTTTGTATGCATGCGCCTGAGAGCTACTTCCTCACTTGACCTTTCGAGAAAAGAGAGAGGAGAGTGCGGGGAAGAGTCTGGGAATTAAAACCTAGAATTTAGGAGGGTGGCGGTGTTGTACTCGGTATGTGCTTCCCAGTGGTTCCGATGGCCCTCCTTTGAGGCTGTGGGCGTGACGTCACTGCCTGTGCGTCTGTCAACGTCTTTACAGGGCGCTTGGTTAGCAGTTCCGTTGTCGCAACTTGCGACCTCTGTATCCCTGACACACCCCGCCTATTAAAAGGGGTTTAGGAGTTTCACCCACGGAATATTTGTCCTTCTGCTCTGCCGGATGCATGGTTTGAAGAGAGGCAGTGTGCGCGACTTTATGGAGCCACTCATAGAAATGGCTTGTGAGGCGGGCCAACGAAGTGCTTTTTGATTCACATGCCGCACCTCCAACAAGCTCCCATCGCTCCGAATTCTCGAGAAAATGTTTTTTACGGGGTACCTTAGTGATTTTCGGCTCGGGTAATTCAAAGAACAGCATCTGCTTAGTTTCTTCAGCACTCTTGCTAACGATTGGAGTGTCGGCCGTCGGCGTGGCGAGTACGAGACCAGCGTTCTCACTCCCCACCACTAGCACATAGGCCTGAGTGGATACTACTGAAGGAGGAACTACGACCTTAGTCTCCAGTTTCATTTGCCGGTCTTCCGTTACTTGTGGTTCGGTTTTATCTGCTTCTCGCTTATCGCCCTCTCCTGCCGAGGGCGATCAAAAGAAACACCTTTCAAGTCGATGTTGACGGACTTCAAAGCGTCCGATTTTTCCACCACTGTCTCGGAGCTCAGCATGGCCGGCAAGTTTACCAGTGGGCCATGTGACTTTTTGTTATTTTGGCGTGTAGTCGGCTTGCGATTACAAAATTCGTAACTTCCGGTGGGGATTGAAGAAGCCATAACTGACTTGGTTAGTTCGATTGGTGACGACGTTGTGAGGAATCGTCCCCATAGAACAGATCTTGTTTTTCTGAGAACGTTCTCTTTCACACTCCCAGCTGCCTCCTCTATAGATGCAGCTGACAGAGCAACTGTCTTCTTGGCGACCGCAATACGAGGGACAACAAGCGCTGTGCATTCACTTAAGGACCGAAGTTCCAATTTAATTTCGGACAGGGTCCGTTGGTATTCCCTCATCCTATTCCGCATGGAAGAAACAGAAGGACACATGGTGCAAAGACGATGAACCCCGCATTTACAGTCGCCGGCTTTCTGCATCGCTTCAGTTTTCGTGGCGCGTGCGTGAATACACAGCGGCAAGGCGGCCCCTTTACTTTTGTCGAACCCGTAGCTCATGCATGCAAAATTTAAAGCGGAAGAAGCAAGTCGTTTGTACTGGTGTTCCTTGAGGCCAGCGCATTCGAAGGGGCACCATTTCTGGCATCGGTAGCACTGTATACTGTTTTGTATGGACATTTTGCATTCATAACCGCCTCAAATGTCCGCTGCCTCAGTCAACTGAGTCCCACCACTGGTAGATCTGAAACGCGTTAATGTCAACAGAATCAAGCCATACCTAGTAACACGTGAACGTCTGATTTAATCTAATAACATCTGAGGAGAAACCTATATCACATGATACAACGCCACACGTACTTCGAACTGGTCAAAGCTATCAACTTCACCATTTGAGGAACTTCTCAATTTCGAAACTTATCATTTCCTCAGCAGGATAGATCTTGTGCACAGTTCTGTCCGAAGCTTGCAGCCGAACAACAAAACTATAGCCGACACATGGTAACATCATACACACCCCCGTTAGTAGTAACCAAACCATCCTTGTACACTCTTACTCCATACTTAGTGATTACCATTTGTGTATAGTTATCAACCACCATTCAATAGCTGTGCACGCTAAAGCTGTGTGCAACAAATATTAATTAATCTGTTCGCCTCATATGATTACATATCAATCTATGTCTCTTCCTATCCTAATAGGCTACCTGGCAATCTTCTCGTGTTGCTAAACATCTTTTCCATTCTGCATATCGGCCGTGTATACTAAGTCGACATCGGAATTCAGCTGTAGTCATATACTAGGAAAAGCTGTGCATCGACCTCTTTCCACGGTATACGATAACAATTGTTTGCAAGAGATATATTTTATTAACTAACGCAAAATTATAGATTTCCTATCAAAGGTCCGTTCGGAAAACATCAGTTTTCATTACTCGCCACTCTTCATGTGATCGTTATACCTTCTTCTATTCATCAGGTAACTTTGCTTTCCATTCTTGATTCCACGATGAGTTCTAACGCGAGAGAACATTCCGTAACGTCCGGACAATCAAAATCCCGTGCTGGTTGGACAATTCGCGAGGTCTGTGAAACTCCGTCGATTCAGAGGAAATAATGAAATCCGGTCCATAAAATCGTCTATTTCTCCACAAAATCGGGGCCCTCCTATTTTCCTTCATCCTGACAAAAGTTTCCACATATTTTTCCGCAACTGTCTACGTGAACTAGTGGTCAAATTGTTCGTCTGTTCATTTTCTCCATCTTGAAAAATCCTTTACCTGGCATGACCTTGAAGATAAGGCCAATGTTAACCTTGTGAAGTGAGAATCGATGTAACTACTCAGCTTATATTTATCAAACATCGAAAATCCCGAGAACTGCCGTTTTAGAAGCCAGTAAGCTAACTGCTTCTTCATAAACTAGAATTTTCTCTTCTCGTGATGTCCCTTCTGTCATTTTATTTTCATAATTTGTGTACTGTACAATTAACATTTATGTTTCCGGTATGCGTTTCACGTTATAGTGTGTATACTGTTCACGCTCATCTCAGCGTGTTTTCTCACAGATGCGCTGAGAAATATGCCACCATTATCGATATTATCAATTAGGCCAGGGAGAGCTGCAGGTGACTTAGGGGATGCTGTGCACGGTTTTGAACAGCCCAGCGTGCCGATAGGCAACGTGTTTCTATGTGGCTCAGAAAATCAACGATGATCAGCTGGAGAAGACGATAAAGTAAGGAAAATATCCGTTCCACTTTCAAGAAAACGATCCACTGTTATATCAGGTACACGACCACCTTTAAACGCAACTTCCTTTATGATCGACGGTCAATTCAAGGCGCTGGGTTTCACCTCCAAACACCGACGGAAGCCGACATCTGCGCTCGTACCTTTCACAAGATGGAACACGATCCTAAGATGATGCTTCAGGCAACCACCGCTGAATGTCAGGGGTTGGCTAACTTCAAGTATGTTTCCATGATGATCTGACAACTATCGAAGCCCCCAACGCTCCGATCATCCCGGCCAAGGTGGATAGTGGCCAAACTGCCAGGAGCAACCTCTGAAGCCTCCGGCTTTCTGTTGGCAAGGCAGAGGAAGGCATAATGCGGGCTTGTGTCCATTCCCTGAACACGATTGCTAGAAATGCGACTAACGATGCCGCATAAAGGACCACTGCCAATCAGGCGAACAATTGATACGAACACTCGAGTGAAAGTCCCACGGTCGCCGACCCCAGTAGCCAGCCTGCCGACCGAACTCGACAATCGCTACGTTCCTGGCCAACTGTACTTTCAGATAGAAGTATATTACGTCGGCGCCGAATGGCACTGTCGTTTGGCTTCGAAATCAAAATTATTCGAGAGAGAACACGGAACACGGTCAGCTAACCGTTCATAATTCCCGCAATGCTTCAGGTTTACATCCAAGTTAACGGGCAAACTAACCAGGAAGGTTACATTTAGCGACACCCACCCTGAAGGCAGTTGCTACCTCACGGATCAACCTGGGCCGAACTTGTTGGTGCTTGACTAGAGAGACGAAGTGAACCTACTGGAGATACTAGTCAGTCGCTGGAATTACGGTGGACCAAGTATCGATGACTCTATAGTATCGCATCCCGCCAGCAATCCTTTCGACGTCACCGACAAACGGAACCGGCAACAACCTGCGGTTTCCCAGGAGAGCTTAGGATACTGCACCTTCTTCCGAACGCAAAACCGGTTATCGGACCGAAACATCATCCGTCGTAAGCAGCTCAACCTTTCACCGACGGAGAACTCGATCGTCTAAAGGTAGTGAGCGTCATCAAACTAGTCAACCATTCCACTTGGGCAACGCCACTTTTCGCGCTAATGAAGACGAATGAAGTGAGAATTCACGCTGACTTTTCTACAGGCCTCATTGCTGATCTAAGTATGTATCGGTTTCCTCTCCATGTGCTCGATGATCCACACCGGAAGATGAACATTAGGGGGGTTTTCGCGAGGATGAACCTTACCAACGCCTACTCATTGATGGGATTTGCAGAATGCTCCAAGCGACTTCTCGTCATCAACATCCCTAGCGACCGGTCGCAGTATCAACGTCTTCCATTTGGCGTGAGGACTGCGCCGATAATCTTCGAGCAAACTCTAAGAGTGATGCTGACCGATGATTGAGGCGTAGCCGCCTATCTGGAAGTTATCTTTGTGGCCGGGGTCGGTGGAAGAGGGCTGACGGAACGTTTAGACCTAGTTCCTGTACGCTTGGCCCATTACGGGTCCCGCATTCACCAGGACAAGTGCACATTATTTACGCATCCAACCAAGTACCCCCAGATTCATAGTCAGTCTTAATAGCCGCCGCCCGGGTCTAAACAACAGCCAGACTGTTGTTGATATGACACCATCGTCAGAAGTACATAGTCTGCTTGAATGATAGTCGCAGACCGTGATTTCTTCAGCTGAAGTGTTTGGGAAAGTTGTTTTACCAAAATAATTTACTTCACTAGTTTGGTACCTAGTATACAAATTGAAGTCGTCGAAATCTGCGTCATGAGCTCACATATGTTTGTTTTAACTGACCGCTAATTGAAGACGGCTCTATCGTAAACCTTTTCCGAAATTTGATATGGCTGCTGTTGCGGCTGGCTGCGTGTGGCATTGTTAACATGAGGATGCTGGGGTTATTTTAATTCATTTTATAAATTTGTTACACTTATTGATTATTTTATTTACAGTTATTTTTTGATTTGTAGGAAATGGATTACATTGCGACTCTCAAAGCGGTGTTCGAGAATCGTGAATTTCACACTCACAATGTCAGGAGTGCCTTCAGAGGTACATGGATGAGGTGGACTTTATTTACGTTCGTGGGATGAGCCGTAGGTCGAAAACGGTTCAGAAGTACGGTAAGGTGGGGCGTCATGATCCCCTGGAAACCGTGCGGATTCATTACCGCTCTACGAATTATTAAAGTGTAGGAGTGTATGCATGAGGATGTGATGTGTCTAGTGGGTTAACTGTTGTCGGTTTTAACAAATCAGTTCTCGGGACACATGTTGCAGATCACGATTTCATGTGGTCCGACAAGATACCTGTTTGTTTGTGAGCCCTTTCGAGTTGGAAAACAATCACCCCTTAGTTGTCTACTATCTGAGTCCAGGCCTACAAATCGTGGACTCACCGTCATTGAATTGAACGAATGCAGGGGCCTGTTCCAGTAGAACACATAAATTACTGACACTAGGCAGTGTGTGAAGGGTGCTTACGGGAATTTCATCACAACCACTGACGCTGGAGACATCCGCCACAAGTCGAAGCCTGCAGCATCAAGTGAGTTTTTTGTATGATTAGTAAAGGAACATTAAGAAACCTTAATAAAGTCCTGTCGGTGCTTAGTACGATAGATGTGGTGCGCACCATGAGGGATGAAGGCGCATGCCTGATTTGCCCAGCGAACGGAAATTGAACTAATCAGGTGTTCTGGGCATGTTGTGGACGTGGACGCCATCCACGAGAGAAACATGCGAAAGTATGCCAGTAGATGCAGTTTGGGCCAACATCCCAACAGCGGTTCAATCGTCAGAAGTGAAATCACGTTATCGTGCTTAGGTCCAAATTTAAATAAAATCAGGTGTCCTGGTGTGTAAGATATATTTTCATTACACTCCATCATCAATTCTCCAAGATAACTTGGGGTGCAACTTTGTGTTATTATTCCGTTAACCCCTATGCCAATGAAGCGCCGCATAGTCCACGCTTGTCTTCGAAAGATTAAAACAAAAAGATCCTGGAGCAACAGAATTTTACGAATTCAGAAACTGAAACAGGCCAAGAAATTACGACTTCGGTAGCTGGAACAAATTACCTAAAAGATTACAAATATTCACGGTTTACTGATTACATGCAGCCACACCCTACTTCCACATTTGGGTTCCGCTGGTTAGTTCACGCTTGCTCCAAGCGACCAGACGTTGTCCCGATGCCGAACATTACCACAGAATCAACTGTCTCGCAACTTCTGGAAATGTTCAGCTGGCTCGAATGTCCAAAACGCATGTTGGCTACGATGGGCTACAGTTCACTTCCTCAATGCTTCCTAATTTCTGTCACCGGAACAGTATTGACCACATCCAATCACCGCCCTGCCACTTCTGGACCAGTGGTCGTGCAGGTCGCTTTGTGGGCATGTTCAAATTGGCGTTTCAGTCAGCGCAGGCGGTGCGCCGACTGCAGACGTTCTGGAAACATTCCTAATACACCATCTAACAACCCGAAATCCGGAAACAGCTGGTGAGCGATCTTTAACCGAGGATCGTATCGGACGGGAAGTCCGACTGTCGGATAACTCAATCCACCTAACTGTCACTGCTCCAGAATCAAAGAACAAAACTGTGGAGAGCATGTTCATTGATGAGGGTGGCGTCAACCACCGACGTTTCGACATTGGCCAAATTGTCCTAGCCCAGGAGTATTGCAGAGGTTTTATCAAATGGTTCTTGGGTCACAATCCCAGAAAGCCGAGGAGCAGCATTTTTGGGGTCCAAGAAGGAACGGACTTCAAGACACGCCAAGCTAGCCAGCTTGGATTAATTAGTAACACTGAACAATTACTGGACGACAGGGAAGCAGGGTAGATATCTTAAGGGGTGCGTCTGGTTCCCCGCAAACTGATGTTGTAACAACGCCTAGCAACACGCGAAGCCCGCCGAGTGTGCACCTCCCCAGAGGATGGGCTGATCGACTACAGTAAACAGTGACACCTATACAGGTTAGTCCTTGACTTCCCTGACGTGATCAGCATCCGCCAAGAATAGGTGAACCTGACTCGCAAAGTGCATTTCCGTTGCAAAAATTAGGATATTTCGAGCCGTTACTTAGAAAATAACTGGCGTGAAACTTAAATATCCCACCGCGCTCTCACGGGGCCAAGGTTGACTATTTCCACAAATACGAACATTCTCATTTGCAAAGCAGCAAGGTTTCTGGTAGCTAAATAAACCGCCTACTCAGAGTCTGCCTTTTCTTTGTTTTCGTTGGTTCTTGTCGTTCTCAGATTAGGAGCTAGTTAGGAGATGTTCCTATTTAACTTATTTGTGCATCGTCGCTTGTACCAGTTAGTCGCGTTCATGTCAAGTAGAACTCGAATATCACCCTTCCTTTTGCCGCGTGCATGCTGTGTTGACCAGTCGGAAATCACTCAGCCAATTGAAGTGGAACGACGCCGAGTTATGCTCCGATGCCGAGAAGAAACTTCAAAATGATGGACCGATCCGAGATATAAGATAGTCTACTAGTAACTGCTGGTCTGAGGGCTGGATGTTGAAGTGTGGTGGGCATGAAATGGGTACAGCTATATGCATTTCTTCGTTTCGTGTCAAGGGTTATGGTGGTACCGATACCACTTTAGTAGACCGCTTGGTTTCCATTGTGCATATTTCCTGGATAAACCTCTTTTAACTTCGTTGCTCCCCACGTCCATTTTGTTCACATCTTTGCACACTTACCTGTACAAAGTTTTGAGCCGTCGTAAATTGTAAAGTTTGAAATATATACGGCCACGGGTTGGTTGTGGTTGCTACACAAATCGGGTGTTTTGAAGTGTTTCACACACTTCTCCCGCGATGACTACCGATTTGTCGATCTGGCTGTACGTATTCATGGCAGCCCACGCGTGTTGTAATGCCGATGGCGAACTTTCTACCCACGATGGTTGACAACGGCATCGTCTAGGTTCCGCGAACCCAGTTAACTTTTCATGTAAAGTGGCAGTTGGAATGGAGGGCGACTGCTTGTTTCTACTGAGTAAGACAAGTTATGCTGAAGGTTTGTCTCCGATTTTTCCGTGCGTCTTGTGATTTCGTCCCTCGGAAGAACGTAAGACAAGTCAGCGGGAAAGAATTCCAGCAGATCCCCCAACTCTGTCGCATTATCGAAAAGTATTAACAACAGAGCACATGGACGCCTTATTTTTCCCTGTGTTATAAGTCGAGTCATAAAAACTGCTTCAGTCTGGTTTAACCGCAGTTTGAGACTCTGTGTGTTATAACCAGGTACTTTTAAGACCATATTGTGTTTGCTGTCAACATCAACGTTGGCAGTGTGGTCCTGAATCCTTAAGTAAACCGAAAAGCGATGTAAAGCACTGCCCGAAATAAAAACACGTGTCACCAGTTGTTGCCACCCAATTAACCAAATGATAAAAGCGGCCAAGAATGGAATAATACCGAAGAAAAACCGTGGGTATAGGAATGAGCTCAAAGATATTTGTACAAATAAAACGAAATGTTTGCCGACGAAAACAGAACCGCCCAATGACAATTTGAAATCTTTTGAGTTGAAAAGACCACCATACACGAGAGAAAGACAAAATCAGAGAAAGGGTTCAAACGACGTCAGATAAGTTGTCCTCCACGCAGTACATGGTGGCACACCGTTGAGCGTTGATGGAGCGGCTAATACCTGAGGCTAAAACATGATATCGTGCAGTCATACCACCAGCCAAAAATCAACCCGGAACGTCACAGCACAGGGGGTACGCAAAAACTCCATTTCATTGTTTTCGCCTGCCAAATTTAGAAATTATGATGATGCCTTCGGACAAACGTACACATGAATCTGGTTGAACGGTGTGTAAGGCACGCACGGAAACCAACTTACGGGATAAAACCATCCACTGTTTCTCCATTGATGTGGCTTGACAGTTCTGCAGCAGCCTGCGAAGTTATGTCGATAGGCACGAATAGAGCGGAGAACTGATAACGGCCACTCCAGTTGTTGAGGGAAGTTCCTCGTTGATCCACAAACTCATATATTTTTTAACCTGTTATTTTCATGTCGGCAGCCGTTATCATCTACCTGTTGGTCGAATCGCTGTTGCGACAGCACAGTGCGTAGGAAATATGCATGTTTATCTGTCCTGCTTGCTTCCACCCAGATATTCCGATCACCGGTCCAATAAGTCTTGATATTTGTCAGCAGCCTTGCTAACAGACATCTGCTCCTGACCGTAGATCACGATGGTCAAAATACTAAAGGATCGGGTGCTTTCACCTAAAATGGGTGTCGCATCACCAAGCCAGCGGGCAAAATTTTGTTTTTAGCGTCGTTTTGGCGTCCTTCTTTAACTTAATTCAGAAGACCTCTTTTGAGGAAGACATTTTAAGAGGCTGAGTTCCATTGATCCGAAGCACTACAAACGATGGAAAACATACACAGCATTTACTACCTTCAGTCGCAAACGTGAAACATTAGGGTATATAGGAATTGCGGATAGCAACGACAGTAGAAACGGTTAGCGATTAGGGTTACATGAGACACCGTCCGTTATCATTTCCAGGGTAGGCGAACTGCATGAGTCAACAGCTTACGCACGGGCAGGACCGGATGACGACTATTGGTCGGCGTTGTCTCTGGCCCGAATACGTAAAAACACCTGAAACCTTTTGGCCAGGTAAAAAGCTTGACATGTTTCCGATGTGTGTTTTTCAGCGGATGAGGTCGGACTTTGTCTCACACGCTCCGCTGTCATCGCCTCTTGTGGTCGCGTGTATCAGCCACTTGGGCGCATGTTCATCCATTCTTCGTCGTGGGCTCTAAACTCGCTTGCCAATGAAAACCTCACGGCAACCGCCAGTGAACTGAAAAGTCAAGTTTGAACGAGAACACCTGATAGGTCGCGAATACGAACAAGCTGCGTGACACTCCTAGTTGTGAGTGGCAACCGCAGTTCAGCCGCAAAGCGTGTACAAGTTAGAATTGGCTGTGACTGTGAACCCACTTCAATTGTGGTCCGGTCGCTTTTGAAGGGTAGTTTTAGAATGACCTGCTTCTAAAATGTCGTACCCACGACAGTCTTTATCAGTCTTTTCTAGTCGTCAATGTCGATGAACTTCTCAGGTTCCCCTTTTACATGCAGAAGCTTCCTCAGTCCGTCCTGCTCTCCTTGAAAACCGTCATCGGCGCGATTATACCGGGTCTTGTGAGACTAGATTCAAGCCGGACCCTTCTCGTAGGTAGTTAGCTCAGTATAAAAATAACCTCAATTACTGTCCGCTCTAAGTGGCCTTGCGGTGCATTGAGCGTCGTAATCAACCACCCTGCCTTCTGGTGAGCGAAATGTCCAGAAGAGGCAAACTTTTGTCGGTTTCTTCTCCATGGAAAACAGGAAGTTCGGGATGGACCGAAGCAAAAGATTTAGAAAGGAGACAGAAGGAACACTAGTGTTAGAAATTAAACCATCATCTACATAATGCGTATAGATGTTGGCACCATCTTTTAGGTCAGACAATTGTAATCCAGACACTTCTAAAAATATATCTGCGATTGTTGCGCCCAACGGACTACCGGTTGCTGCATCATCGACATTTTATAAGATGATCCTCCAAAACCAAAGCGGATATTTTCTGTGAACACGTTTTTGGGGTGATCACCTGGGAAGTAGGGGAGGCAAATTTCAAGAGGAAATGAAATATCAAAAAACCAACCGACTTTTGGAGAGGAACTTTGGTAAACAGAGTCAGCGTCGAAAGAATGCGCCTTTTGTGGACACGCAAGTACGCTCCTTAAAGTTGATGCCAGTGTGAAATAATCTTTCACCCAGTAAGAAGTAATCATCTGATGGATGGGATGGGGTGTATTTGCAAGTCGTTTGGCAAGTTTATGGTACGCTGAGTTATGGGTGCACGCGATTGACCTCAGTGGGACATCACAGATGTTTTTGAAGAGCCTTTAAACTCCAGTGTGCGGGTTCCGGCCGGCCTCATTTGTCTGTATTGCACAATCGGGATCCGAAATTGCTTGCCTGTCATGGGGCGACATTGATCATTGTTTGCCGTCCGACCTTATGTGTGTATAACCTGTTGACTCATGCGGCTCACCTACCTTGAAACGAATGGCTTATGAGCCAGACTTATAAAGGGATGCTTAAAATAGCCGGTAGTTGCCACAGCTACGTCTAATCGAAAATGGCACTTTGGGCAAACTTTGACAATGTAAGGGCCCTGCTTGTTGGTTAGTTGGCACTTCTGAGGAAACAATTGCAACCTGCCCGTTGCTTCGTCGACGAGCATTTGCTGGACATAGATAGATAACGTAGTGACCTCACTCAGATACTCAGGAACCTCACCGCGTGGTTTGCTGCCGCATTTATGTTGAGGGTACTACAGAGGACTGATCAATTTGAGGTACAGAAAAGAGGCGGGTCCGGTTAAACTTCAGACTGATATATTCAAGCAGTCGACAGTTTTTCTACCAGATCCTCCGTCCCAGCATTTCACGTGATCTTTAAGTGAGATACCCCTGTTTAACAATTAGACACCGGCGGAAGAAGTTCACTTGTACGGAAGTGGAAACGGGGAATTTGCCATTCCTATAGATCCGTTAGTTTTATCCGGGTAATTCCGAAATCACTGCGAGCGATTGCAAACAGACAAACATTTGTCGACTCAGTTGAACATAAAGTAAGCTTTCCTGGTCATAGTTACTTCAGTAGACGAAGGTAGTCTGAATGAAACCCCCTGTGTTGCCACAATGAAACTACCAGCAGAACTGACAACAATCAATCTGTTGAAGTCTGCCGCCTAGACTTCCAAAAGACCCTCAGTAAGCACAACCACCTTTTACTTCTCAGCGAGATATGGATGCGTGGGATTAGGATGTACCTCGTTAAACCGGTAGAAACTTCTCAGTGAGACACCAATTTTACGTGACAACAGACGGGATACATTACAATTTACCTGAGGTTACACTTGTAGCAGACAAGCCAAGCGTTCAGGCCTTGATTACCTGTTATACTCGTGAATCATCCTGGTATAACGTGTGGACGCTGAGGGCGACGCTTTTCCGAAGCAAACACTTCAAAATTAATCCTGTGAAGGCAAACAACACAAGCAAGCATGAGCCAAAGGCCTAGTAAGAAGTGCATACGGTTTGCACAATCGGAGACAACTATGACGCCAACAACATAGCAGTATGCCGCGTTACAGAGCGAAGTATGAAAAGTCGTGGATAATGACCCGATATTCTTTAAGGCTTTTACTACTCATCCTGGAGGGATCCCGAAATGGTCACCCCTTATGATTGCAAATGACACGTGTTTGCTTGAACGCTCAAAAACGACGGAAGTACAGACTGACCTAATTGCTCCAAGGGAGTGGACGACTGCTCGGTATCTACTACTCAGTACACAGAGTATAAACGCATAACTTTGAATGCAGCAGTCCTAATGGGAACGGGAAAAACGGACAGCCTCACTACATCACCTGCCATAGGGTCATAATTAAAGACCAACACAACAACATCAACTGGTACGCCCAACGAAACTTTCGTTCGTCGAATGTTCGGGCTACACTTCAGCCTACTTGCGCTTTTCGGTGAGCACTCTTGAAGCTAAAGTTACTTTCCCAATCTTAGTACCGAGTTCTTCTGACATGCTGACGTGCTGCTCAGTGCGTATCAGTTGCATCTAATCGATATCTCGACGAAGTAAAATGCGCCGAACAAGTCTTCAGGAATACCTGTAAACAGCAGGGGCAACGCTGCCCCATCAGTCGTGGGTCTTGTGAAAAGCTCCTTCACTAAGTCTTGCAGTCAGTCCGGCCTGCTTAAGAAGTGTCAGCCTTAACAAGCGCTGTCGCGCACCACACTACCACAAGGTGGTCACCATTTTGCAGTCGTTTGCGTCGTTCAGAGCCAAACAAGTAGAACAGTCCTCAAGCTGTTTGAGCCTACGCCTTTGTCAGGCGTTGTCCGTCCGTCAAACGGTCCACTAGCATCGCCGTCGCACATGATACCCAAAAGTACGACCAGCTACCGAGGCCAGAGTGACCACTATCGGGCAATGGAAAAAACACTCCTCATGGTGATCCAGTTCCACATCAAAAACTTGGCAGCAAATTCAACCTTTATTATAATATTCACAGAAAGTGTTCTAGTATAGGCTTAAGTCGTTGCACTAGTCAGACACTTCGAAATTTTACTCATGCCGTCTGGTTTCAGAAACGCCGTTTAAACTTTACACAATTTTATTTTTGCTACACGCGGACTAGACGGTGTTTGCCTCTATTTTGACGGCATCTCTGTTATTAGCTTATCCCAGGAGGGGCACCTGAGACATATGCGTTTATCATTTGTCTGGTTGCCCAGTTGTTGGCTTAATGTTCACTTGGTCGAGCTCCTCTGTGAAATGTACCATGTCGCCTTCTGACGGTGGTATACCGATGGGGTAGAATCGAGCACCTACCCGACAAACTGTAAACAAAAATGACACATTGGCAATCATCACTCTAAGAAACGCCATTGGTCTGAGGGTTCAGTTGATTTCCTATGGGTACCACTTCGAATTGTGTCCATCTAGAGCAATCACTCATCTATTGCTGTGAGGCACAGCGAACTAATTTTAGTTTGCAACTGATGAACCGACCGTCTAAAATCGGCCAAAAGCAACTATCTCCAATGAAGTAGTACTTCCACACCATTCTCCACCTACCTCATTAGCCGTAATTGTGGATGCATTACACGTAGCCACGGGGACAGTCCTGAAGCTGTAACTCAACGATAGCTAGTGCCAGGCAGTCTTTATCTTTGAGTGTTTGGAGGCGACCGGGTTGGACTGTGCCGCTTTCATAAAGGAAGTACTGACAATCCAGTACGACCTTCGGCAACCTGGTGCGTTCTGGAAGAAAGAAGTTCCTTTGTCTCTGCAGATCATAACTTGCTAGCACACGCCTCACGTTCGACCTCCAAAATATGCTCCCATGGGTAAGCCCGACAATGACTACCTTGGTCCGTCCCCAACCGTTGTGTTTCGTGGTTTAGACACTTCTGGCCTAATCGATGATATGGTTTCCTGCGTTGGTCCCGTGAAAACCGCAGTAATTAACCGCACCAACCTTACTGCAATCGCAGGGGCACCGTGGGTAGATCTAAATAAAGGTCCACCTCGAGCAAACTCCATTCGACCCTACGAATTTTTTCAAGGAGGCGATTATTCATGGCACTACGTGATTTCGCTCGCCCAACTATACTGACGGCTTTCCACTGTCAAAGCTCCGGAGCGCCACGGAACATTTCTCGCCCGGGCATACGCCTCACAATCAAAGTGTCCCCAAACTCTTTGTCTGCTCAATGCCAGCAGCACTACCTTCGCCTGACCCGGAAGGTTTCTACAGCGTCATCGATCTCACACCCATTTCCACACTTTCTTCGCGTTGCTCAGTTCTCACACTTCCGACGAACTTTACAAAATATGCATTTTAGCTCATCTGGACCCTCGCAACTTCAAAACTGGTGCACGCATGTTCCAATACAAGGATCGATTTACATGCTGACCAGAAGCCAAACCAATTCCAATTCGTTTGGCTCAACTCACCGCATGAACAAATTTGGAAAAAGTTTGATCTCCTTGTTTACCTCACCGTTGTGACTAATGACGACATGTCTTATTTCGAAGGTTCTTCCACCCAACTTTTCAACGCACAAGAATATATTTGGAGTCACACCACAGCTTCCCGCCCGGCAATAAACAGTCCATTTGGAGGTTCCCGTCAACAGCTGGAAAATTCTCCCTCTGCCAGCAAGAACCATTTGCGGCAGAAGGATGTCTTTTGTCCCGCTGGGTGCTGAGAGCAAAGTGAAAGGCGATCTACCTGATAGTCTTGCTCACCTGCTCCATGGGTGCCCGTTACTTCATATCGGCCAATTGGTTGCATCACGCTGGTGTGGAATAGCAAACGTCATCGGCTACGATGAGCGCATGACCCGGCACATAAAGCGATTTTGACCGATCCTACCACAAGCACAGACGACAGGAACATATGTCAGTACTCACCTGTCAAACCATTTTTCAGGTTTTGATTCGTGCGTTTGCATCTTGACGGGATTTGCAGCCATTTTACACAAGCTCATTCCAGATGGTGTGTTGAATCTTTCATGTGGAATCACAAAAGGAGTCGGGGGGTTTTGTCGGCTTTGACACTGGTGCGAAAGTTCACCGGGGTGCTCGATGCAAAAACGGATGCATGACAAACAACAGATACTCCGACTTTTATTTGGCTGACATTAACACATTCGGATATGGTCAAGGCCTCACCAGCACGGACGGTGTGAAATCGTTAGCGCAGACATAATATGGTGTTGCGCAAGCCGGTACGATTTGCATATATCGTTGACGTATTTCGTATGTTGTGTTTGTCGCATTTTCTCACACGATGAATTCAAGGCGGTGTAACTACAATGGGCTCTGCGGAAGATAAATCTGTCGGAAGTAAGAAACACAAAGGCAATTTTGGAGGACAGCCCAAGCAAACACTTGGTGGGGTTATAGTGTTCAACAGTTGGCACAACGCATTAGATATTACGGATTAATCACTGAACTTCCACGTGGAACGAAGACATGGCCGTAGTTTTTGAGAAACGCACGAAAGCTTGTGATTCCCCCAGTGACTTGGACGAAGACCGTCCGTAAGGAACTCAGCAAAACTGCCATCTCAGTAAACAGTGCATCCAAACTGATAAACTTCTGTACTCCATCAGGGCCGATTGCTGGATGATCGTCACGCAGTACCGAGCACCAATTTTTTTAATCACCCGAATCACTGAATCCGATATGCACCCAATCGTTTCTAAACTTCTCTCCTCCATCTACAACGTCAGCCCTGGAAGAACAATAAATTAGGCTGCCCATGTTCCTGTCAACAGTTTCGTTTAACTGGAGCATTGTGGTACTGTGGAAGTCGACTCTCTAACTACTTCTCAGAATGGTGGCTGCATAGTGACCCGGTCTATATAAAACTGGTTACGTTTGATAGTCGAGTTTCGTTTGTAGCCTTCTACTACAAACTCTCGCATGAACCCAAAAACTAGTTTCACAGATTAAGGCTGGCGATGTTTGCCCGCGAATCAAAAAAGCAAGTGACGCAGTGAACCTGCTATATGTTCCACTGTGTTACCGCACCACGTTCTGGCTCGCTTGCCCGCGAGTCGACTTTTGTTGACGATACATCGCTTATTTCTACACTAAATTTATCTGATTCGGTCGCCTAGGTCTGCGGGACCCCGAGCTCAAACTTGAAACCCAAATGTACTCAACTGTTCAGAAACTCGAGAGGCGATTCAGGCCATTTCCACTCCTCAGCTTCCTGAAATTATCCTCGTACCTTACAAACACCAGTGACAGGACGTGAACCTGTTCTTTACACAGATGGTCATCGCAATCTCCCAGGTTATTAAAGAACTTCCAGATATGGACCTCAAGACAACTGGACTCAGTGTGTCATATCAGGTGGGGATATTCGCGTGAACTCTAAAAAGAAACACAAAGGTTAGATCTATAATTTCTTCCAGGAGGCCTACTGAGTGAAATGCTTTCTCTAATGGAATGGTCATTTTAATGTAGTAAAGGAGCGGCTAGGATATCGGTGGGATAATCTTTCTCCCAAGCTGCCTCACAAGAGTTTCATAAGAGCTTCCTCTAGGCCCTCGCAAGCGCATTACCCATTAACACCCTCGCTAGCTATTTTAAAGCTGCTGTTGTTAGTTGTCTGTCATGTTCAGGTAGGCTATCGACTCACATTCCAGTGCTAAGTTCAAGCATGACTGACACTCATCATATCCCCCGCTCACTTAGAGCGAATGGGTTTAAGGCAAACTACCTAAAAAGTATATCTGGATGCATAAAGATCGAAACAGACCATGGATGTCAGAAACTGGTCAAAAATGACGAAAATACAAAAAACACCCCGAAAACCTGGGCTGGGCAAAATCGTAGGGCTGGGCAGAACCAGTTCCTGGTGCAGGCAGACGAAATGTTTCACATTTATATCTGTAGTGTACATTCCTTTTTTAATGTTTCCACAAAGCTTCTCCATTTAACTATCCCCTGTCAGGCTCGATTGGTTCGTAGTAGCTACACCCTCTAACCAAACTCACTGAGGATAATGTACCATTGTCGTTATGTATCACCCTTAATGTTAATATCGAACATCTGGTGGTTATCCAAGCAACGCTTGGTCAACTCGCAACGCCTTTCAATAGGTCGGATCTACAGTGGTCGAGTTTGCAGGCCACAAGCGTTTATAAATTTTGAGCTCCCTGAACAACCGGTTCGGATCCAAAAGGGAAGGTGGTCGAAGTGCTGAGTTTTTCATAAATAAGGTGTGGAGACGAAAGAAAAGTAGTGTAAACTAAATAGAAGAAAGTAACCTCAGACATCCACAGTGAATCTATTAAATATACAAGTTTTGAGAGTAACGGTGTACGTGAATATAATCAAATGCAACGGTCGCGCAATGGCAGAGGGATCAATCACAAACGAATCAAAGGTACCCATAAAGTAAGGTCCGGCAGTGGGAAGTAAGAGAGAAAAATCCACGCCAGAACGAGTTTCCAACAGTAAACGATATAAAGGTCTAGTTGCATATTAAGATAGATGTTCGTGGTAGAAACTGTTTGTCATGCACGCGATTTCAATGGTCTTTTCGGTTTTTGCAAAGAGGGCTCGCATTCTCCACCGAGAAGATCTAAAATGTAGGAAGAAGGATAAACGAGGAGGGAACGAGTGAGGACAGGTAGAATTATCACCGATCTTCCATCAAACACACGACAGTCGTCTAACAACGGGATCGGCTACTTTACCAGCAGACGTCTGCCACATTTATGGCAACTGCCACTACTGACAACTTTTTACGTATTTTTTCTGGAGGGTGAAACGGGTGATGGACAGATCACCATGATACAATAGGGTGTAGTAGTTCCGGTATACAAATTTTTGTTGGTGTTTGTTTAATACAACACGCACAAATCTTGCATCGTTCCCTTCAGTAGTTCACTCGACTGTTTGGTGGCGATACAAAATAACAACTGCGGAGAACCTGATAGTGGGTAATATCCGTTCAACAGAACAATCGAATTGAGCAAATTGAACAGTTTTATCTTTTAAATCAAGCAGATAACCTGGAGAACATTTAATGGCCACGGACACAGGCAACAAGAGATAAGTTGGTGGGTCATTCTAAATATTAGTTTCATCATGAGACATTGATATAAACAACCGCGATACACAGTTGGTGATCCAAAGAGCACACCCGACTAACGGAAAGAGCAGACGACGAACGAAACAATTTATATCTTGGAAAGGCGGGCAGGCATATACGTGAAGCGTCACTAAGGTACAAATCGTAAAATCGCGAAACTATAAAACGTCTAAAAACAACCATATGTTTGTCACCACTGCATCATAACTGAAGAAGACGAATTCAGAAACCAAAGTTTTCAAAGAGTTGGAAACTGCTGATGGTTGCGATGAAAGAATTTTAAGCTCGGCTTAATAGAAAGGGACAGCTCCATGAAAGTCAAGCAATAACAAAGAGTCCTGCTGCGGTCTCTCACACGGTTCCTTAGCTTCCAGCAGTCTGAAGTTCCTGGTCGGCAATGATGACGCGAAATTACCAGACTGCCAATTACCGTTAAACTACACGCGGTTGTGTAAGGGTCTACCCCAAATACGACTGCGGTTGTATTGGTGTGAGCACGTATGCGTTGCTCAAATCTGTTAATGGGTCAGTATCAGAAAGCACAGTCAAACATAACATCATGCACTAGGTTTTATCATATCCGAGTAATGTCGTACGTATGGTACAGCCTGTCCCTGTGACGTACAAAGTTTTGTTTGCGCTGGTTGTTGTTGCAGTGCAACCCACCAACAACAGAAGATGGGTCAGCTACACAGGACAGCGAGCGATCCAGCGATTGATGCAAGGGTTCGACGCAGAGGTCCAAGGTACACGGACCCAGCCGGTTGTTGCTCAGTGTCAAGCGGGCATCTGTCGGCCTGAAAGACACGTTGAAAATAAGGCGCAACACCGCTCTTGGGAATTACAGCAAGTAGTGAGAACAGTGTAAGATGAGTAATATGAAGATGTTTTAAGAAAGTGGTGATCAAGCAATGTCTTAGAGCGATCTGTGAAAGCACTGCCAACGAACGCAGAAGAGAGGCTGTTCCGATGGTTTACAATCTCATAAGAAAGGAACTGTTATCTAAGAAAGGTCCGCGATTTTCAGCGATTTCAGCGATTTGTTCATGGGGAATACCAAGAAGAGGGAAAAATAATAATCTAGTGGAGCATGGTGAAATACTGATCTAACCAATTCCTAGGTAAGTAAGAATCTAATAACCATTTGGAGCGGATATTAGAAGAAAAACTAACAACCTCTAATGGATAGTCGTTTCACCGGATCCAGTGGTTTCAAGAAACCTTCCTATTATGTCCACGCCAGCAGTCAGCCGGTTGTGTCGTTCGCCGGTTTGGTGTTTCAAGACCGAAACGAGTTAGAAATGGCCACTTGGGCGCGAAAAGAAATTTTTCGAATTTTTCGTGAAATATTAAAATGCGTGTCAAGGGACAAACTTATAGATTTAATCTAATATACTAGTGGTATTGCAATGGGAAAAATCAGCCGCACCTAAAAATTGCCCATAATTGCAATTTTGTTGAAAGAATGTGTCACCTTTTTTCGATCAA
>LUCH01000775.1:155624-171712 GCA_013368495.1 Paragonimus heterotremus
TTGATCGAAAAAAGGTGACACATTCTTTCAACAAAATTGCAATTATGGGCAATTTTTAGGTGCGGCTGATTTTTCCCATTGCAATACCACTAGTATATTAGATTAAATCTATAAGTTTGTCCCTTGACACGCATTTTAATATTTCACGAAAAATTCGAAAAATTTCTTTTCGCGCCCAAGTGGCCATTTCTAACTCGTTTCGGTCTTGAAACACCAAACCGGCGAACGACACAATTTTGAGGTGTCAATTTTCTCTGTGATGAAGAACTGTTCAACGAGGTCTAATACGAAGAAGTGTGTGAAGGTCAAATCGCCTATAAGTCGTCCAAATTGAAGCTGATATAAATCGAGCATATCAAGCCAAGACCCGTACGCGACATTTACCAGCCCTGTGAGCAGTTTGGCAGCCGCGTGCTGGATATATCCAACGGCGAGTATGTCTATCTTGAAGCCACTATGCACGACTTGATTAGCATACTCCATGATCGCCCTTACACGGACCCCGAAAAGCGTTTGAAACGCTTTTTAGCTAATCATGCGTTTAAGCATCCTAAGAACACGAAATCTTTTTTACCGACATCTCGTTCTGATAGGCGACAGAAGGGTTAGACAACAGCTAGATGTTTGGATCTTTCTTCCGGTCGGTTTTCACGATATCTACTTTGTTGGACACTATGGAAATAAAGGCATTGTCAGAATATGCACCGGGTGACATATGGCACGCACTCAATATCATTCGGTGAGAGACACCAATTGCCCGACCAGCACTCAACAGCGTCAAGATTAATGCGTAATGCACTGAAGTTAGGAGCATTCCAGATTATTAGATTGTTGGCATATAGGAGGGCTTTGCTGACAATATTGGCTGGAAGGTCGCTGACATGGCACCGACCCTTGAGAAACTACTGCGGAAATGAAAGAAGGAGATAAAAGATCTACTCCGGTTCTAGCCCTAAAAGTTATATTACCCAGGAATGAGGGAAACTAACGAAAAATATCCTCTTGAATATCATAGACCCGCAGTTTTTGTTTCAGGAGGCCATGTGGACCACGATCGAATGTTTTGGTGGAGTCAAAGAGGGTAGCATCCGGGATGAGGCCGTTCTCTGTGGACTCCGTCAGACTATCCTTGAAAATCAGCATATTAGTAACGCATAACGGGTTAGGAAAGAAATCATGCTGGGTGGAAGAAAAAGGTGGGTTGACGAGAAGTGGTTGTTGGTGGCGTGCTTTAATAAGCGCTCCATTATCTTGCATGAAATTCTAGTATGGCCGTTTGATCGACAGGGAGAAAGCTAGTTTTGAATGTCTGTTTAAGCAGCTTATAGAAAGGGTCTGCCAGACTAGAAGCTTCTTCTTTGAGAATTCTTGGATTGATCCTAACAGACTCCCTTGCACTCCGTGAATTGACCTTGGGTAAAAATTCTCCAACTTCTAGCGCAAAAAACTCAGCGGTAACGAGCGGTTGCCGGTTATTCTGCAGCGGTGGGATAAGGTGCCAGTTCGACATTACGACGTTGTGGGCTGCCGAGTAGTGCTTCCTGAATAGCTTGGCCACAACAAGGGTGTCAGATGAAGTCTTCCCGCTAAGCTGTTGCAAAGGAGGGGTCAAGGCTCTATTGTTTTAGTCGTCGTATATGTTTTAGGCAGTTTTGTCCTCGTGGGCTCTGGGGCGGATCATTTCTTGCGCGTGTTTGACGTGTTCGCGTTCGAACAATTTGGAACGCACTCAGATCTTTTGAGTTTCTCACCAGATTATGCTACGTGAATAATTGAGAGCAGTCATCAAGAAAACGACGTATTCTGTGCGGAAGTGTTGTCCGATAAGAGAAAGTCCACGACTTTCATGGTGCAAGTAGGTCGTGCGCTTCCTCAATTGCGCTTTGAAGTACACGGTAGTTCTGGTCCACGGAGTCAGTCAAGAATAAGTTAGTCTAGATAGCTTCCTACGCTGTTAACGTCAGCCTGATTTGAATTTCGAACTGCGACCGTTTTCACTGGTTGTGGTACCCAGTAGCAGATAGGATCAGAGATGAATAGAGGGTGGTCACTGTGTCCAGGTGGTGAGTTGATGATCACTCTGTGTACTAGGTGGCTCCATCACTAGTGACCGGGTTGAGCAGAGAAGGAATCTGGTCAGGAAGATGCCACCTCAGGACGTTGATATATTGTGTCTACGCTCTTCGTGATACCAGCATCGATAAGGAAGTCGAGAATACACTCTAACCATTCTGGTGGGAATCCAATACCCAGTTTATCTTGGGTGCATCAAAGTCATCCACAACAAAATGCGCGGTGTGTGGTAATTTTAGGAAGTTTTCTGAGTTTTCAACAGAAGTGTCATCGTTAGAGACGTCTGATGAAAGGGAACGATAGATAACCCCCATTGTGAACGAGTCTTAGCCATCCAATGCCAATGGAGGACACAGGGCGTCACGGTTATCAGAGAACCGAAATCCGGCGATGAATGTGGGTAACGGGACATATCATTGGAGGAAAATTGCAGAGCCTTCGTCCTCCCGAAGTTGAAGTCAGCTCGGCAAACAGAATTCCCGGGTATACTCAGTTCACAACCACTGATGTCGGCTGTGAGCCAGGTACTCGTGAAAACAAGCATGTTGGGCTTAGTATCGTGAACTAACTGTCCGATTCCCGGTGCTTTCCTGAGCAGGCTCAGACAGTTGGTATATATGCATTCGAAAACGATTTCTTCATTTGGTTTCGCGAGAAAACAGAAAGAAGATTGCGGTGGGACAGGCCATGGAAGTGCGTTTTGAATCATAGGAGCGACTCGCACAGCCCTCGCCCATTCCCAATTCTTGGAAGAAAGAATCTTCTGCGGGGCTGTCTGGTGGGTTTGGGAGCAGGCAACGCGTACGACGGTTTTTGAGCGGCTTCCATGCTTTTAACACATGCGCATGCGCGGACCGTCGACCGTTAGAGCGACGAGTACTGAAGCGGCGTCTTCTAATTCCACTACTAGCACAGACGCCTAAGTGGACATTTTAAAGCAGAGACTACAAATTCAGTTTGCAGTTGTATCTTCTCTTTCTCTTTTGTCGCAGCCTCCTCTATGTGAGCAGATGAGAGGGCAACTGCCTTCTTGATGATTTGGACACCATGGAGGGTAAGCGCCATGTGAGCATTCCAGGGTTTTAGTTCCTACTTCACTTGAAATGGAGTCAGATGGTAGTGTCCCATCTTACTCCCCATGCAAGAAATAAAATGGGATACAGAGTAAGGATGAGTCCAGCATTTACAGTCTCAGGATTTTGCGTCACTCCACTCTTCACGGCGCGCGCGTAACCAGCCAGGGGCAAAGCGGCGCCTTGGCCGGTGTTAGCCCTTCAGCTTATACGGATAAATTTAAAAGATGAGGAAGCTAGCTGCTTGTACCAGTCTTCGTTGAGGCCAGTGTATTTGAAGTGGCACAAATTCTGACGCTGATAGGATTGCGTGTTGTCTTGTACGGGCGGGTCACACCCCCTTACGGCCGCTGATCTGCAAATGGGACAACTCGTGGTCATACATAATTGCCAAGTAACACTGCTATTCTCATCAAAGCTCCCTTAAAATAAGATGCAGAATGACATCATCTTTATCCGCCCGCCAACCTATCTCTGACCACTGAAAATAACCACATATTGCACCCTCTGCCAGTGTATCGTTCGCTTGGACTTCCTGTTCACTTACCACCTACTCCTCCTCTTTGTGAGTAGTATACTTTATAACATGATTGTGCTCACCTGAAGGTTTCTTTGGCGGCCATGTAGAAGTTGGACATTTTCTGCCTAGGCTTGACAATTGGCTGTCGGAAACTCTTTCGGGACGCATCATTTCGAACGTATGTAACATTCCATGTTGATTCCCTTTACCTAGTTTTATTTATTTGCTGATATCCATATCTACCACAGGGACATTACCGAGCTGTTTGCGGTCGTTATCAGTTTGATTTGATCTGGGGTGTGTTATGTTCTCGTGGTACCCAGCTGACAGCTGAAGTGAGAGGCCGAGCAGATTCTACATCCTGTGACATAAATCTTAAGGGGAAATCTGGGTCGAACTTTTTTACCCTTCCGACCTATTATCGCGCTTCTCAAATAAACATACTTGATCTGTCGTTGATTCTGATATATGTAACTAAAATTTCCTACTTTATTTTTAGCATCTAAGTATTTGGTTTTGGTGAGTGAATTATCGACAGTGCTAGTCAACTCAACGGAACCTCCGTCCAAGCGGCTGCGAACATGGACATACGTCACATTCAGGGTGGAGATTCCGGGAACCACTTTGCACTACACAATGCACATCATGTTACGAATATCACAGAAGTTGACGTGCAGAATGACCCAGAGATTTGAGTATCGCCTAGTTTTTCTTTCCCCTACCATCAACAGATGACAACTAAAAACGGATTTGAACTCTTGAGATGATGACAGCATTTTACTGCACAGACAGGCATGAGTTTCGAAAGCTTTGTTAAGTTTATTTAAGAGTACTGCGTGAGTATGCTGGCCGAATCGTATTAACTGGCCTAAAAATAGGCATGCACGCCATTGAGTGTGTCCGACAGGTAGTCATAAGAATGGTCATTGTGGAATGGAACAGATGTGTGGACTACAATAATTCCCGATACAAAAATAACGAGTGAAGTCAAGGGCTGAAATCACCAAAGATTGACAATGTTCGTGAGACGTCCAATGACGTCGGAATGTATTCGAATTGTTCCAAGCGCAGCTGAGAATGAGAAGTAACAGAGCTGAATGCTATTCCAAGAAATAGGATGTTTTAAACTGGATAGCAACAACCGGCGTTATAGGAAGAAACAGCAAGCACGCGTAGCAGAGTTTATTCGAAAATGTGTTGTTGTTTTTAATCCATTCAAACAAAAATGTACAATGTGTTTTGATGCTGCAGTTACACAATGTTAAAAAAATGAAGTACAAAATAATGAAAACTCTACGATTGGCTTACAGCACTTCTCCTGAGAGCCTCCGCTTGAAATCTTTTCTATCTACTTTGGTTTTCATGACCTTCGCGCCTCCTCTTTAGCGTGGGACTCGTGTAACAATCCTCCACTTCACTGGGGGATGGACACCGAATGGGTTACAACAAGATGCCCTACAAGCTTCTGCCTCGGACATTTCTAGGGCAACAATCCTCTTCTTACAGGTTTATCAGCCGCTGGAACGACCTTCCATCCGAGAGTATGAGCTGCTCTTCTAAACGCCGTTTCAAAGTGTTATTACAATCCCACTAACTTAATATAGATCGTTAGTTTAGTACTCTACTCTGTTCTCGGCACATGCTGAAGCCTGCAAGAATGGTGTTGGGCCTTGTTTTCGGAAACTACTTTACAAGTCAACAATAACTCACCGGATATGGAAACGGAAAACTGACTGTTTTCGGTCTAGAATACTTGTACATGCCGCTGAAAACTCTGTAGCGCTGGTTACCGTAGACGGTCGCTTGGCAGGGTTATACTCGAGATGATTAGCACTTTTACAGAAGTTAATCCGAAAGCGTTATCATAGTCGTGATGACTTGGAACGTAGCCATGTCAATTTTTTTGTTGCTGTTGTTTACCATAAGGTCTATTAGCTGTGGTCCAGTGAGTATCAGCAAACGCCGACTGCACATGGCAAATACTAATTCATTAGATGCAGGCAAACTGTACCTTCAACTTTAATTGATTGTACTCACCGCTGTCCTTGGCAAAAAGCGAAACGCTTGTTTTTCTATGCTCCGCTGTCATTCGAACCGCTTGGTTTGGTTACCCTCGATGTAGGGGTTGGAGTGGATTTTATGGGGTTGTTGCCCGTGGTTGTTTTTTGAATGTTTCGGGATTCCAATATTTTAGTAGTCATGCTTTCGTTCACTGGTTTTTGAAGCGCCTTTGTGCACGCTAAATCTGAATTCCTTAGTTCACGCTGATTTTTGTCATTATTTTGCTCGTTTAATCGTACTAGTACACCACATCTGTGGTATGAATCACTATGGGCGGTCGGATAGTTATTGCTTTAGTCATTTGGAACAAAGTCACAGAAACACAACATACCGCGAGATATGCGATCTTGCAACCGCCAGCTCCAATAATCCACATGTCGGAATAATACGACGTTGGTTGTAGTCACATGGTCGTAATGTGGGCGTAGTGAGTTACACAGCTGTACGGGTCACTAAGATCTAGAACCCATGAGGTCATTCGTAAGTCTGCGGACTGGAGTTGGTTGTGAGTTGACCGCAACGGCCTAGTAAGCTACTCTGGTAATTTATTTCGTGCGTTTCGTTACGTAAATCGATTTGCTTATAATTCAGCCCTGTAAACCGAGTAGTAATTTTTCTGTTATCTTGCGTGAATTTAATGTAATTAAGGTACGTTCAAGTTTTTGCTGTTAGGAGCACCATGTAGTTCATTTTTAGTTGTCTTTGAGCAAACGCGGTGAGTGCCCAGCGAACCGTTTTGTGGACCCACTAATCCAAGCCTGCGCCAAAGAATACCTCAAGGTTCGACTATTGGACCTCTGCTATTTTTCGTGTTCCATCCAGTTGGGCCTCTGTTATGTGTATTACATGCATGCAACTTATCTGGGTATGAAAACTCACAATAAACAGGGACATTCCAGGGTAGCGAGTAAGCTGTCTCATACCACCACCACTCGGTTATCAAAAAGCCGCACGCCTGTCTGCAAGTCAGTCTTAACAGAACTCTGCGTGGCCAGAAGTCCCCTTCAGACCATTTACAAGCAACCTAATCTTAGCTTTTTTATTCAAATTAACCTAGAGAATTCCCAATACGCCTACTGTAGAGTAAAGCGCACAATGTCCTACGCTTTTTTGGAACAAGATCAGGAACGTATATTGGAACATCGGTTGGTTGGAGATTTGTGCAGGAGTGCTACCAAAAGAGGTATGAGTAAGAATTTTGTTCTCTGTAGAGTGAAGCGGCTGGACTTAGTCCCTTTTCGTTATTATCGTTCTCGTCTTCCGTTAGTGCGTGGTGCCTAGGTAGCGCGACCCGATCGCTCATGCCTACGCTCACTGACAGTACGACTTCAGGAGGGCTTCCTGAAAACGGAGTCACTACATTAGACAACTACGCTTACTTTTTCTGCACGGGAGGAGGTCATCCTATTATTCGATGAGTGTCATTCGTCGACAGTTCAAACAAACCGTGGGTCCTGTCAGTGTTATTGCATTCTCTGTGGTGCAACCCTTGAGATATTCTGATCGCAAGCCCTCTGAAGGTCACATCTTTTCCATGGCTTCATTTATTTCATTTCTTCTTGCATTATTTTCCATGTGATGGGCCTGCATGTTTGTTTTTTCACTTTGGGCCTGAAAACTGGGAATTCATTCACGTCTTTCGTTGCCCGTGGTTAATTCGTCCATACGATCAACTCCCAATGCTTCACTCGAACACAGGTATTCACACCAGCATTTTCTGGGCAGCCCGCCCAGACTGGTTCACTCCTCATTCTGGATATCCGTGCGTCACCTGGCGACCTCCATCACCGAGTCAGTCATGAACACAGATTGACCACATGACCTTCAGCTATCAGTGATGTGGCTGTTTTCAAGATTGCAAGTCAGTCTTGAGTATGTGTGTGGATTCCGATCGTCCACCAGTAAACGCCAAGTTCACTGTACGTTTTGGTGGATGGCTACCTCATCGTCAACCATAAATTGGCGTCTCTAACCAGGCAGGAGTAAACGCTCTACGCTTACCACAGTGCGCTTGCCTCCAGTCTGGGATCCCACTCACAAGACAACCTTAAAGCACATTGGTCACAAATACGGCGTGCGTTGCATAGGTGCAGCATTGCTTTTTGGTAATACTGCTCGTTCAGCTGCCAACTGGTGAGCCTGTGTGCGACCACTGGAGTTTTCTGGCACTCGTAGGAATATTCCGTCCAACAGTGAGTACAACTGGACCTGCAAGGCTACTCGTTTGGAGCTCCAGAAGCAACCACGAGAGGATCGCGAAGCGTGGGGACAGTGCACTGCCGAGCTGGAACAAGTTGCTTCTACCGGGAACTCGAGAGTTTTTCCATTTCGTTCGATCAACGGGTAGCAGGAAGCCAGGTGTGACCGAGGTAATCTATGAGGCCAGTAGTGAGCCTACTCATAACCTGCAACGACGCTTAAGATGCTGGACTGAGCACTCCCAACCGGTCACCGGTGCCACTGGCTACGACTTCAGGCTCTGCCTGTGCTCACTGGTCTACTGACGTTTTTCTGCCCTCGGGAAATCTCGCTTAAAGTCAAGTCTGAAAGACACTGCATCCGGCCCAGAAGAACTCTCCTGGCCGTTTTGTGGGTAGAATTTCAGTTTCGGTTAAAGAGCTAGAGGCTTTACTCCAGACATTGTGGACCAGTGAAGTTCCAAGTGCGGGTTTAACAAGCGTCAATCCTATTTTCTAAAAGGGCTCACGCACTTCCTGAGCAAATTACCGAGGGATTAGTCTGATTCCTATTGCTTGCAGCCATTGTACTTCGTAGACTAAGCAAAGCGCGCGAACAGCATATCTGTTAGAAGCAAGCCGGATTTCGCCTTGGCCGTGACTCCGTTGATCATATTTTCACACCGCACCAGTTGCTAAAACTCCGCCACCTGTATAGAAAATCAATAGTTGTCTTGTTGGACATCAATAACGTTTGATCCAGGTGGCAGGGCTGCGCTCTGGGACCTTTTGTCAAGGAAGAATGTGCCCGAGAAGTATGTGAACATCGCGGAAGCAGTCTACCGTCTGACTCCAGGCCCGGTTCTGGCTTCTGGCAGCATATCACTGATTTTTAAAATTTCGAGCAGGTGCAACAAAGTTGGTAAGCCTCTCCCTTCCTATTCAACCTAGATCCTAGAGTGTTCCCTAATAGACTTTAAGTGTGGTGGTGTAGATTTACTTCCAGGCATTTGAATTCGAGACTTGGGGCGTGCATACGATATTCCCCTAGTCTGTGAAGGCTCATAGGGAGCCTAGAATATCCTCAGCATATTAGAAGCTTCAGTTCATCAGTTTGGTATGGACTTTGCACATATTAAGTGCAAGGTGATGTTGCAAGATTGGCATGGCTCTGTGCCTGCCCTCGCCTCTGGTGATGAGCAGCTGGAAGTAATCGAGAACTTTATCTATTTTGGCGCGATATCAGCGCTGGTGGTATGTCTGATGAAATCACAAATCGCATAGCCAAAGCTCGGATGACGTTTGCCAACTCACACCATCTGTGGTGTTAACAGGTTCGCAGTCTTTCTGTCAGAAGCCAGGTGTATAATGCCACTGTAAGGGCAATCCCATTGCACAGCTCCGAAAGGTAATCCATTCGTGCGGACGATGCTAATAAAATATCCGTTCTTACCATCGGCGTCCGGGGAACATTAGTGGTGGTAGCACCATGTCATCGTTGACGACTTTATTTAGGAATGGGTAAACTCTGTGGACCCCAAATCACACTGGTCTCCTCTCACAGGCTTCGTTCACTTGGCCACATCTGACGAATGCCAACTCACCACTTGCCACATCATGCCTTGTTTGCGAATGGTGAGTCAGGCAGTAAGCGGTAACTCGGTGGTCTGCACGTGATTTGGACTTCAGGCATGAAGGTACTTACTTCAAAGCATGCTTCAGCAGGGCGCTCCCGGCTGCTCGCCTGGAGTCCGAAGGAAACTGCTCACTTTTGGTTGAGGACGATGTCTGATTTGGCGAAGAACGAAAGTCAATGGCGCTTGTGTTGCGAGTCTCTGTGCACATGGTCGTAAGTTTCCCTTTTTTATCCCTCCGCATTTTTTATTCACCTTACGCTGCTTTTGTCTCATTCTGGCACGTTTGCCAATCCTAGTAGTTTCTACCTGTTATATATATATATATATATATATATATATATATAATAACCATCCGGGCTTACTGCATTTGATGCGCCACACGTAATTCGAACCTGTGAGCATTAACATGAACTCCGTGTATCAGTGATTATATACACCATCTCAATCCTAGTGAAATTTGAATATCTCCATAACTGCGTGACGTCATATCCAGTATGTTTTGATTCAACATAATTCTTTTCAGCCTTGAGTCCTACCATGGTTCGGGTTGTCGTTGTTCGTTATTGGTCCTCAGGAAGGTGGGTTACTGCGAAAGTACGGACGGATAAAAAGGAAATGAAAGAAGAGGAAAAAGTCGGTGTTACTGAAGTGAAGAAAGATCCAACACCTTGGTAGATACAGAATAAGCGTATGCTGCAATGTACCCCATGTCAAATAGTTTCCTGTCAGTGGTGTCGATTATCCCAAGCACCCAAACCGCGTAGACGGCACCTAATAACCGCTTCCGCATTAAAGGTTTTCATAACCCATGACCACGTCTGTATAATCAAGAACAGCTTGGTCACCCTACGGTTCTTTCCAACCATTAGCAGCCACGCCGAACAATACGCACTGCGGCAGACGCTACGTCGGTCTACGGAGTATATGACCCAACCATGGAAGACTGTACCAGCCTGACCCATTCTGCTACCTTTAAGTGATGATCAGGTTTATGCACTGCATCGATCTGGAGGCTATATTGACTATAGCTTTAATCCAACTAGGTATACAAAATGGAGGCAGACAGATGCAATCCAGTTACACTTTTAAGACTATATACCACATTATTGGCCGCCCACAGGCGCTTAGATAATTAGACACGCTGTCATGGGCACGCGTTAGTATTGTTTTTGTGATCGCGGTACTACTGTCTTCTCAATAGTGCATTAGGGGGTTAGGAGTGGAACCCTCTAACAAAATGTCACTTCATCCGACCGTTGGTTGCAACCATCGGCGTACCATCTGATACAGTCCAAAAGGTTCTACATGGATCAGACTCCTAATATCGCTTCGAATACATCCACCGCACACAGCGGTGGGTAGTGTGAAACATCAGCGTCTTATTCAGTACCTCCTCGAGGTAGGCGAGCCGATCACTGTAAACACTCCTGAGGAAGGTCACCCGAGGTGGTTGAAACGTAGTTTAATACAACTTGCTCATAACGTTGTGTTATTCTTAGTCTATTTACCAATAACGTGTTAAACACGACGCCCAAACTGTTTGACTTCGTTCTTAAAAAAATTGGTGCGGATATCGTACAGTTTCACATACTTGGGTAGCACTATCTCGTCAGCTTGTAATATTACTTGTGAGATAGCAGCGAAGACAGCAAAGTTACGAATTGCCTTTGCCAACCTGCGTCATCTGTGACGTCAAAAGGGTGTCCGGTTGTCGCTGGAATGAAAAGTTAATACTGTATGTGTACTTTCTGTTTTGCTCTATGACTCGGGAATGTGGCCTGTTTACGACGAAGGTGTGAACTTCGTCTTCGTTGTTCGGCTTACGTCAGTTGGGATGATTGCGTATGCGATATGGCTGTTCACCAGCGCGTATTCCGGAACTCTCGGGATGCGTTGTCGATTATTTATGTGGTCGCGTTACACAGTTTGCGATGGTTGGGTCCCGTTCTGCGCACACCATCAGCGGGCGTTATATGCCGAAACCATCAACCGCGTGGCAACAGCAGGGTCACAAAATGTGTGAACCCTGACTGCTCACCTGAACAAAGTGAGTAAGTGTCGTCTGCCAGGCTGAAGTCTTTGTGATCACTCGGATTGCTGGCTATAGGCGCTCTCCGAGATGATCGTGTCGAAATCAGTAGCTTGCGCGTATTTATACCATGTCTGATTCTTTCATTCAGCCTTGTTTTATCAATTCCTTGTTTTTCGTAGTTTTCCTGTAAGTTACTCCACGCCACTGTTCAGGGGATCGGCGGTCCAAGCTACAATACTGTGTGATCAGACTCGTTGCCATTTTGAATGAACGACGGTCACTGTCAGCCCAATCTTGTAACAACACTGCATTTATAAGGTGCAAAGCGCATACCTTACAGACTGGCCATTCCATTTATTCCGTTCGGCATGTTCTGCGCAGAACAACTTAGTAAGGTCATGTCGTCCGCATGCTGAACGTCGGTCAGCCTTTTACCTGCTAGCAACTTGACTCCGAGACTTCCGGAATCTGCGAGTGCTGCTTCTAAAATGTCGTCCACCACAAACTTGAAAAGAAAGGCGAATGTCGGACATCCCCGCCGAACACCGCTTGAAGTGAAGAACGTGTGAAATAGCTGCTTATAATTACATACCCTACAGTGAAAGTGTGTGTGTGTGTGACGATTTTAACACATTGATCTGATTCACTAAGCCTCCTCTGCGTTGAGGCCATTCCTCGAAAGCCTGTCGGGCAACCAAGTCAAAACCAGCCTTTAGGTCCACGATCGTTAGCTGAAGAAAAGTGTGCTGATGCTTTAGTGTGCGTCGCAAAGTGATGGTATGATCGATATACCCACGATCAAGCTAAAAATCTGCCTGCTGTTTTATTTGGTTCTCTGTTTCACTAGCCACCGCATTGTAATATCTGTCAACATCCTGGATGCGATGGAGACAAGGGTGATACTTCTGTAGTTGTTAACCGATGTCCTGATACATTTTTCGAAAATAGAAACAACTAACCGCTAATCACAAGGTACCTTTCCAGTCTCCCGTACGAGACGTAGTGTGGCTGGTTCACACAACAATGTCTCATCCTTGACAAGAGTCGAAGAACGATGGTCCGGACGTGGGACTGTTACTCTTCAACAAGTTAGGCTCCGAAGCCACTTCGGTTTTCCACGAGGATTTTATGTAATTGATAAACAAGTGGCCAACCGAGATTGGGAGGAATTTGATGTTTGAGAAAAACGGCAATTTGGGGACTGAAAACAGAACGAAGACGTATTAAAACTGTCAGTTAATAAGGTATTAACAGATAGTCTATTACATTTTCCTGGACTACTTTGATTTGTTCAGCAAATGTTCCACAGCGAATGTTTGGGAAATAGATACGAGAATGGGTGATGAAGATGTCTAAAATAGATGCACGCTGGTGAACGACCGCGTTACCCATTCAGCCATGTGGACTTAACGATGGCCGCGCAGGTGGCTGAATGCAGCACATCTGTTCCCTCCTTCAACGCGATTTCGCCATTCTTCGGTATTTCCATAGTATGCTGAACTGGCAATAGTATTGGACGAGAAGATTTAGACCCGCAACACGTGTGTTAGTTGAAACGGGGCAGCAATAACAGACACGTTACTCGCAAACTCAGCTATTTAACATTTCTGATGAGTAGGGGATTTCGTTTTGTTTCTCAGTATACATTGAGCATCACTTACAGTCGCATTTCTATAGACTAACACTTACGCTCTCAAAAACGTGTCCCTTGGTTTACGTGAGTTGTACGATGAATACCTATCGGAGCTGTGCCCCCATTCTCACAAATGGTTGGTTCAAGTGCGTTATTGTTTTCGTTGTTGCTGTTTGAAAAAGGGTGTTGAGTTATATTAGGTACCCACTTCATTTTCCATAAATGAACCAGTCATCCGTTTGTGAATGTACGAACAGATGTCTTGTGATGTTGCTCAGTGGAAGCAGGTACGGTTGATTTAACGGCTATTCACACTAACCCTTAAGTATGAAAAGGTTGATTGTTGGGTCATGTACTAAGGCTGCCGGGTACTCGTGCGGTACACCGAGCCGATGCCGTAGCGAACTAGCTTGAGGTGCCAGTTGGTAAGATGATGACCTAGTGCAGATGACTAAAATCTTTCAGGATTTGTCCACCACATGTCGGGTTCGTCTCCTGGGCGATTCAGAGAGTCGGAAAATAGGGATTAACCTTGCTCGATGTCGCTACTGGTGTTCTTTTTGTCGGGTTGTATGCGAAGTGAGTGAACTGAAAGAAGCAGGCCAATAAAGATTAAAAAAGCTCTGTTGTTGATGACGCCTTCCTTTCACTTTTGACTCACTTGTTTGTTTGCACAGTGTAGGCACTTGGATGTTGAATGTTTGAGTGTAAACAGTTGTTTGTAGTAGTTAGGTCTTCGCTTTTTTCTAGCTATGACCCGTTCTCATCCTGGATGTACGGTAATCACTAATGTGCTGTGCGGATGATGGAGTGACTTTTGTGCATCTGAATCGCTCTTACAATAAATGTGAGTATGCTTCGCTTTACATTCTGTACCTTTTCCAGTTTAAGATGTCTGGATATAACTTTTGCCTGTCTCGATGTCAGTTTAAGATGTTCCAAGCGGGTTCTCTGGGTTCCATTGATGAACGGGGTTTTACGGTCAATGTGCACACGGGTTAGTTGACAGACGCAGGACTTCGTTAGCTCTTATGGAATGAGTGGACACAGACATGCCGGGTGCAAGTAATAACCAAAGCCGGCGTATCTGTACCCATTTATCAGGCTGACAGGGATATAGGTTACACGTTCGCGGTGATCACTGAGTATGTGGATGTGTTCGTACTTCGGACACCGCTGGTACATGGCTGGATACATGGCTGATCCACGGAGATTGGCGCAGGCTGCACCATGTCGTCACCGTTGCCCAAATGGTGGTGGTAACTGTCCGAGTAAGTCTTACGGTTGCCGTGACAGCTGAAATAGGGCTGAAACACCCAGAGTAGTCGAGTAATGGCGGACATCAAGCCTGAGCAGATAGTGTCCTAGCCAGTTGGTTGGCCGTTGCGAGTTCTTTCTAACTTCGGGTGATCTCGGCGTGATTCAGATGGGACAAGCCACCTTATGGACGTGACACTGGGATCTGCGGGATACTGCGCTAACAGAGCAGTATAATCGAGTGCGGACTAACAGCATCCAACCGCATTCCAACACTATGGCTGGTTAAGTGGACATGGTGAGCGACTGACTGAGTATGAACATGTATCAACCGATAGCTTATACTGTACTACCCAAACCAGATTCATTTGATCTCAATTTCCCCTGTATTGTTCAGTCTGTGCTGTAGACCTTCTCATGTATCACGCTACACGCCTCTTACATTTACAGGTTGTCACCGTCTTAAAGGAATTTAAACTCCACCCCAAAGGCGTATGCTACCTTGACCTTTCTTTTGCATAAACTTGTAAGCGGAAACCCATTATATGGTCAACCCAACAGGTTATGCATTCACTCACTCAACTTGAATAACGAAATTCTTTGTGCAAAACACTTGGTTCCCTCTGACAACTTCATCAGAGCGAACAGAATATGGACACGCATACGCTCACGCTAAGTAATATGTGATCAACACCACAACATTCTGATGAGCTGCTTCAACCACTGTTGTACTCAACGACATGGCTTTGCTAAAGAGCACTAGCTTCGGGTTAATCGTAATGATATTCCACGTTGATGTACGCCTCTTTCTAGTGCCGAATAACAGCCTTCGCTATCTGAAAGCGTCCAAGAAAGAAGACGATGGGTCGTCGAGTTTTTTTAAAAGTCAGCAGTAGCGACATCCTACGCGTCTACTTCAACAACTAGAGGGAGTTTTCAGTCAATGGTAATGACATCAGTGTTGATCAGTTCAAGCTTCATCACCGTAGTCTTCACGTTCCAGGCGTACCCGTGAGTATAATCGCTCAGGCTGGTGTTGGTTCTGACAGTGATCCACGAAGTTACAGAGCTACGCACTTTTATTGTCGATACTGAGAGGTATTTCATCTGAAAGGTTGAATATCCGCTGCGAATATCGTGCGACTCATCTCAATGCCCCTGATTGTCACTAAGCAGTTTGTAATGTTCTGAACCTTTTATGACGGGGTCTGTTTTGAGTTTCGCAACCTAGCACTGTGATTAATGGTCGTGAACGTCATCATTATAGGCAGCAATACATCAGCGGTTCACACTGGTGCGCAACAGCCACACAACCAAGAAGAAGAAAGCAAACCCTGTATAGGAATATAGAGGGCAAAAGCAAAGGGATAGGAAGTAAACTGACTACTAAAAATAGCTACGTCTACATTCAAACAACATCAAGACGCCTACACTTTGCAAACAAACAACCGAGCTGTAAGTGAAAGTAAGACCTCATCAGCAATACAGCTTCCTTACGACTTTCACTGCCGCGCGTCATTAAGTGCACTCACTTCACAGACAACTCCGCCAAATAACGGCAACATTCACGCCACTGGGATCGACTAGCCGTCTTAAGCCACCGACTCTGTGAGACGCGAGGGTTC
>LUCH01000776.1:14076-30530 GCA_013368495.1 Paragonimus heterotremus
AAGGACAGACAGGGATTAGACACACATACAAACACACCAAGTATTATGTAATCACGACCATGACAACCCGATAGGTTGCCTCAACCACTTCTGTGCACACAATCTCGGCTCGTGAGTTGGGATGAGCATCGCTTCACAAAAAGCTAATCGCTACGGGTTTCGATTGCGTAACAGTATATTGAATGAGTTTAATGGGTCACTATGGTGACCCGTTGTCATGAGGTGTTTAGCAATCGATGACCGTGGGTTTCGAGCCGTCAGTGCAACAGGTTGAGGCTGGTGCGTCATGTGTTGCTTCAACCATTCCGGAATGTGTTCAGCTATACTGTTACGCAATCGAAACCCGAAGCTATTAGCTTTTTGTGAAGCGATGCTCATCCGAACTCACCAGCCGAGGTTGTGTGCACAGAAGTGGTTGAGGCAACCTATCGGGTTGTCATGGTCGTGATTACATAATACTTGGTGTGCTTGTATGTGTGTCTAATCCCTGTCTGTCCTTCTCTGTATGATGTATTTAACTTGCATGTTATACGTTTGCGACTGATGAGAGTAAATGAAATGTTAACATATCGCAATATGTGTCTTTTTCTGCCCTAATGAAGTTGACAACTTGTAAGTTTCTCTAGCTGAAACTGTTAAAGTCGCAGGAAATAGCTCAATGAATGTTTCTGTTCTAAAAAAAGTCAATCGCAATTAAGAAGTCGGACGACATAAAGGAAGTCATTTTTTAACTGTCATTTTGATCACATTTACAACTGGTTTGCCTCTATGTAAAGGATGAGCACGTTGATGTTAACTGCCTGAAATTATGCACGAGTTTGGTTTTCTTATCTCGATTGTATGAAATTTAGGCATCAATGACTGTTGAACACCTGCCACTTTTGAAAACGAAGGCGAAGACAGGGTTTGTAGGACGACGCAAACCTAAGTTTTAATGAGTTTCTATCGCTTAGTTTACAGACAAGACGCGTCGCTAAAATGAAAATATACAGTTGGTGCCGATGTCTCGCCTTCCCTATTGGTCGACTCGACTCTGCTTTTTGCTTGTTTGGTTTGACGCTTGACATACTTGAACAGCCTGTTTTGCTTCGATGCTACAACAGTGCCATCCGGACTGTTCCCTGTTCTGACATACTAGCTTGCTGGAATTGTTGGCCCTGATCAACCGTTTGTGAATCGTTGGTTGACTTCGTATCGATGGGCTCGTGCACTCCAAGCCGTTTGCAGTGACACTTATCGGTATATGACTATCGATAGTGATCATGGACCAAATTTATTAATTCACAACGGTAAACCTTCCATGGGGTCTCTAAAATCTACGAATATTTTATAAATCTGAACTTTTCCGAAGGTACACATGTATCTGCATCCACCGTTAAACGGAAGGTATGAACAAGAAAGGTCTACACAGACCGCGAAGTGTTGGGTTCTGCTGGTCCGTGAATGGGATTACATGAAATGAACAGTTGAACCCAATTGCCAGCTGAATAAACCTAATGATATTGTGAATGTAACACACCGATCAGAGTTAAACAATCAACGGATGAGAGAAACAAAATGATGAGGTACGAAGTTCTACCTCATGGAAGTGGTACAAGCAGCCAATACTGACATTGCTTGAAGAGATTCTTTCAAACAGTCATTTCAATGAAACTGATGTGTCTTCAGTTGTTCATCATGTGAAGTTACTAGATAATCCTAGTGTGTTATTTGTCATAGTGAGTAAGCACGGATAAAGAGTTGCTTTAATCGTCACGGTTAACATCTTCAACAAGAATTTATGGAACTATCTACTATCCTTTTTATCGCTTGAAATATTCAGAAGGTCCGTTAACTCTCGTCCGCTTCAAGCATGTATTTGGCTCCCCACCTCAGCTTACGTCTCAGTTGGTGGCGTGCTTGTAGTCAACTGTTGTAATGATGACTCTGTGAGTCTGTCGTGGTCACGATTCCGCGTGACGGGCCACGAGTTACCGCTGGTTTCATCTGACTGATCGATTTCAAATTCTGTGTCTAACTGTCTTTTTAGCAGCCACAATGTCCCTGTCCAGTACTAAATGACTACTTATAATGAAGCACTTAATAAACATCAGCAATGACTGTCTTTCATATTTCGATGAAGACAAACTTTTGACAAGTGGTATGTAAAACAGCGTTTTAGACTGAAAGAACTTAGTCATTAGCAATCTGAAAGGTCTTGACTTATCGAATCTTGTTGATGTGGTATATTCCAGGTCACAGTATTTGGGATCACTATTGTAATAGTTATCTGGAAGTAAACCACTTTATTTTCAAAGAATTTGTGCTTTTGATGAACTGGAATAGAAGAATAAGAAGACAATGATCATGTGATGTGCTCCGGGGTAAAAGTTCGTAAATTCTGATCACAAAGGCATGTCATTGATAAAAATGACTTCCGGTTAATTCGACTGGATTAGCCACTTTTTCCTTGGACTGTAAAATGCCAAGATGAATTGCCGCATAAAAAAATTTCTGTTATCTGCTTTTCCTAAACTGTAGGTAGATTTTTGGAGCATTAACTCCACACCTATTACTTATTTTCCTGGTATGCAGAAAGAGTGGTTCTCATTCCACAAATGACTCTGGCTTAGCTTATGTGATGTGCAAAGGTATAATTTTGCATAGGAGCTTGCCTCGTCATCGTGTTCACAGGTTGGAGGGTAGCAGTTCTTGTCGACAACAATGGTGTTGGTTAATTTGTGCTAAACGCTTATCGGGTTCAGAGGGCTAGCCCGCAGCCATAACTGTGGTTGCGTAAACATGTACCCTAATCGAATGACACAGGAACTGGTCTCAACATGTCAACTTGATTATGTTAACAAGACGGTTTCACTATTTGAATTTCCACATGTTTAACAGTACGCCGTAGTTTTGCTAAAAACCTTACTTATTTACAAAAGTAGTTAATATTCGCAATTGGCAGTGTTTAATATCACGAACCCTGAAAAATTCATTCTACGCGTGCTTCTTATGTAATGTCTTATCTTTGGTGGGCCATTTTGAACTTTCAGTTTACGAAATGAGCGAATTTATTTATTACTAATAAGTAGTTTGGCAGATTAGTTAATGGAATTGAAGCGCAATTGTGGTTTGAATACAGCCTGGGCCCCGATTTTTCACAATTTTGTCTTCTAAATCAACCAATCTGGCAGATTACTCATTAGTAATACAATTTCTTAGGTAAGCGGTTGGGTTGGTGAATTCCAGTCTGAACTGATCGAGAAATTCTGCTGGGGACGTCGATCACCCCGATCATTTGGTGGATTCCATAAGAAACAATTAGACGGTTGGGCAACGGAATCCAAATGTGGGAGTTCCGATCTCCCGATATAAATTTGTACTTCAGCTGAGTATGCCGTTCTTGTTGATGATACGAATCCAGCTGAGGTCCGGATTGTTCACAATTACGTCTATTCTGGACTCCTTCTAATTTTGGGTCAGGCAACGAATTAATCACGAGTCACTGGAGTTTTATACATGGAAACAGAGCACAAGTCATGTCTTAAAGGAGTAGACGTATTTATGTGAAAATAATAGTTATCAAGGTGGCCAGAATTAAGACATACAAGGCTGTTGTAGCCAAAGGTGTATAAAACTGGTCTGCGCGTTTTCGGTTACTCCATAAGTTAACTGGAAATACGTCATAGCCACTGACTCTGTGTCCTGTTTGCTTAACGCGCTTGCCCGTTGGTGATGCTGAGTATCTTCTGCCAGCTGACATAAGAAACATGATGCAGCGTGTAGCAGCCAGTTATTTACCTGATGCTGCATCTGTGCGAATGTTTGCATCAACGGTGGGATGTGACAGAGATTATTTGTTAGTAGCTGGTAGTGCTGGTGTCCCGTTGTAAACCACGAGTTTTTGCAGAGCTTTAGGCTCTGTATACGACGGTTGTTGTTTGATTCGTCGTTCTGGTTGCTCATTAGTCACATATTATCAACTGCACCTGCATTCTGACATGGCGTAAAGACAGTTAAACACAAGGTTGAACTCCCAGTGTTAATGTTATTTATCAAAGTCTTTTTGCCGGATGTTTTCTGGAATTTCGCATTAATCTTCTGGTCAAAATCAGCTCGTCTGGAACTAACGAACGAATTTGTCGAGAAACCAATCAATTCCGTCCTCATTTGACCAAATTTGTTCCTGAAAACAACTGTAATGTCAAAATTAGTCTGATTCGCTTTAAGTGCAGCCGAATTTGTCAACCGTGTAAAGCATTAACTTGAGTTGAGTAAACTGGACCATTCATGTTATGATCATTTTCCTGACGTGATATCCACGTCCACACAGACACAGATAGGTGGTTGTTCTTTCGTTGTTGTTCTCAATAGACACGCTCATTGTAAATGATGGAGTAATCGCCATACACAGGCACGCATTTTCACGCATGTCAGACCGATAAACAACATAACATTTGTGCGTACTATGTGAATTAATAACCGAGTTGTCCATGCGATTCTTGACATTCGTTTGTATGCCTGTAAGCTTGGGCTGTCTGACACTTTTCAAATTGAATTTGTCTCTGAACCAGAAAATCTGTAGACAAAAACTATTAACATACTGTGCAGTGTTGGATGTTTCTTGAGGATAGGTTAGAACTACTCTACTTATGTGGAGATGGCTGCGATTGATAAAATCTTGTAGCTCCGGGGGATGAATGGCATCAATTTTAGCAATACAGAACTGTGTCTGAAGAAAGGTAATTCAGTTAAAAACTGGAACATTTTTACATATGGCTCTATCCAACCTACTATTCAACATGTATAGACGTTCCCGTGACAAGCAGCATGGTGTTTCTGTCGCTGGTTCAAATCCAGCCGAAGCCCTGACTTTTCACAGTTGGGTCTCATCTAAAAGTCATCAATCTGCCAAACTACTCATTAGCATCATAATAAATTGTCTTACCGAATACGTTATGACCTATACAAGAGTTCACTGAGTTCGCTGAAGTGTTTCATTAATGGTAATCGCAATAATTTATTAGCTATGGAACCTAGACTAAGTGCCAGGAGTCGAGAACTTTCTTCTGAACAGGAGCTGGATGCTCTGTTAGCTCTTGTAATTTGAACTACTCTCATCTATGGTCAGTAAATAGAATTATTAGTAGTAACACTAATCAACTGTGATGTTTGTTTTGTTCAACACAGCTTTCAATTTGCGAAATCAAAGATTTTATAAATTAATATAGTGACTGCTTCACTTAATCAGGCGGTGATAGGCTGTAATGAGTCAAGTTCAGACCTTGATCTAAATAAGAAACATTCACCTGAATTCTTAATCTACTTCGTTTGGCTTCATTTTTGAGTTGAGTAGTTTGCTCGTATAAGTATTGTTGCGAGCCAATGACACTTTATGCTTAAATCGTATGCCGTAGGTTACCGACCACCTTACAGACGATTACGGCTCACCGTCTACGCAGTACTATAACATTTGGTCTCTGTTCAAACAAAGGTTGCAGACTTCTGTTTAGATCAAGACAGTGTCTTGGACAGCAAAAATCAACCGAAGATTGGGCACGTTTTCCTCTTGTACACTTGGTAATCTGGACGTAAGTTTATTTTTACATTCGACGGTCGATACTAAAGATAACGTGGAAACATGAGGAAATTATCAGAAGGCGCCAAATAATCACCAAGAGGTTGACGTCGTCACCAGTTTCACAGGACGTCACATACCTGAATGCATTGAACACATGGAGTGAATTTACCGTGAAACGGTATTCGGTAGAAAGCTAATTACCTTTTCAACTCAGTCCAGTTAGCATAATCCATTCAAACCACTGCGAACGAGAAGATAGTTGGCATTCTTGGGACATCAATTCATAGGGTAGTACATCTTGGAAAAACGTGTATAATGCACGTTAAATGAATATTCCTGTAGAGATCAACTCTATACTGAAAGCAGAAGGTGCAACCTCAGTCCATAATTATGCCGACAAAATATTCCTTCCTGACAGGTTGCAGAACAGCAGTCCATCAGTGTGCTCTGTCCGACATAATTGGTGAATCATTCACGATTACCAACGGTTACAATCCATCACACAAGGAGAAAGTTAGAGGATGTTCACAGAGTTTTAATCAGCCCAAACACTACGGATGCACTGTAAAGATGTAAAATCACGCTGCTATTGCCTTTTGTACAATTTAAAGCATCCAAAAACCCAATAGAACTTGAGGCTGTTCGCGGAATATGACGTGCCAAACTTGACTCCTAGTTTACACTGAACCAACGTTACTTGGAACGAAATATCACGGTAGGCGTACGCCATAAACAGGTTGAAGAAGACTAGAAATAAGTTAACAGATTCAAACCTGAAAAAAAATTAAGAAATTGTTTTAGCATATGATCAACCGGAAGTGTATGAAGGCTATAAACAGTGATCTACTTCCCACAAAGGATAGTGATGTAACATTCCCATCAGTTTTAACAAAGTGGACGGTTTAGAAACTTGTTAGCCCTGGAAGCACCAAAACAATCAATTACTTTATTGGTTCACAACTGCCATCTCTACAGCATACACACTATTGCAGATACATAGAATAACCGTATATTTCGAAGTCTTTCCTGACAAGAAAATCCGACATTAGTTACTAGCTGTAAAGCTGGGTTTGCTCATTTCAGTTAAGTCTAAGATTCGATGCTGATTGCTTAACGACTGATTGCATTCTAGTGAAGATATGGTCGGTCTTATGTCATATTGTTTCGTGAGCCTGGGTACCGTGGCAACGGCCTTGGTTTCAATCATTATACGCGACATTTCAACCATGTCTGGTACTGCAAGACCAGAGTGAGTATGCTGGATCCACGAGTAGTAGTGTAGCAACCCAGCTATGCTTCCCATACAGTATACTATTCACTATCGAGTGAACCCTAAAATTATCAAAGTTGCGTTAACAATAATGAGTACGGTTTATTCCTAAATAAAAATGTGCTCAACAAAAAGCCTGTTCTTAATGTTCCCCCTCCAGACGGAATAAAACACACACATGAATTTTGCCAGAAATTAAAGGTAGTTCAACATGCGGTCGAAACCAGCAAGTGCGCACGGGTTGAATATGAATTGTGTACCAGGGCGTGCTGCTGCGTTGTTCGCGCCGTTTTAGTTTTCGCTCGTGTAAGTCGTGTGCATGGCTTAATGGGCCTTTGGCTCATGCTTATTTGTATTGTTTCCTTCCACAGGACTGTTGTTGGAACCTCTTACTTCGGAGGAACGCTGTCCCCCGGTGTCTCCATATTGCCGTAAACTTAGTCCACGAGTGTAACGGATAATCAGAATGAAGACGGCCGGCTTGCATGTTACGGTAATATCTCAGTGGAGCAAAGGATGGTAAACATTAGTGCCAGCTTGTCCAGTCACGTGTGTTGCGCAACAATTGTTGAAAAATCAACATGCTTACCTACTAGATCTATCTTAGATGTGAATGAACGTTCACAAAATGTTCAGTGTTTTGTTTAAGTGATTTTGTGCGCATTATGAGTGCACAGTGTAGATGAATTACGATAGCTTCTGCGAACGCCAGTATACACTGTTTGAATTATTTTGAATTTTTACACTCTTACGACAAACGGGGAACCTAGTCCAGCTCTGATACATAACGGTAGAATGGTAACCGGGAAGGCGGAAGACATTTTCAATTTGCGTTTGCTAGCAATGAATGTTGAAAGCAAATTATTTTTACGCGTATGCCAACAAGCGTAAGGGTAGATGAATAAATAACTGTGGAAAACGTGTAACACTTCGTTATCGTTGAAAGACGACAGCTCTACTGGAAATACAACTTACAGACTTAATGTGGTAATTGTCAGAATCTATTTTGCAGCTCTTTTTTTGGCAATATTAATTTTCGTATCATTTTTGCTTTTCCAGCCAAAAGGTTTGTTATTTGCTCATACCGCTTCCATTTGCTTTCAACACATTATTTATTCATTCGAAACAAACTACACAGACAACACAATACAACAGTTTTTCGAACATACATCCTGACAAGTAATACATTTGTAAACATCATTTGATGGACCCAGTCCGTGAATCAATAAGGGCTTGTCTATCTGCAGTCAATGCGCACTTCGTCTAGCGAAACAATGTGTGCAGTCCGGCTGATTCATTCGGGCTGATCTATCTAGTAAGTTGGGTCATATCGAAGCAAGTCAGAAGTTGTATACCGAAAGTTGTGCAAGCTATTACAATTTGTCTACATTACGAGTTCACAATCGTCTACTCAAAACGTTGAACCTTTTCTGACGTTGTATTCGTAACCAAGGTAAATCTGGCGCGTAGACGTGTTAACTTTTTCACAAATTTTGCACAGCCCTTCTGATTGGTTTTATGGAAGTATGCCTGATGAATCGCATCAAGCTAGTCTAAGTGCTTACTATCCTTTACTTGACTGATATGCTAACAGATACATCTGGTAGACCCACATAGAGCTGGGGAAACTTTTTCGCTGAGTAGTATGCCGGATAGTAATATTAATCAGCAGCTTTTGTTCTAGGAACAAAACATTATTACAAACGAATGCAACGTAAGCTACGAACAAGAGTGATCACAAAGGTGACGTAAAGCAAATTTATCTTGCTGACTACCAATTTTGTCAATTATCTTGCAAGTATAAAACTGTTGTTTTACAATATATTGAAGTACAATCCATAAGTTTTTAAAAATCGCTTATCGGTAAGGTTGAAATGCGATCGTCGTTTTTTCAAGTGTTTGCGGTAGATCCTTATTCTTGCGCCTACGCTGTTTGTGCTTTAACGTTCATGTTATCCATTACGACAGTTCTTTGTTTGTGAATTTCCACGCATTACCGGTTAGTAGGCCTTGAACACCTCCGAAGATGTCTAACCTTATGTTGGTGTGTTGAATTATGATGCCTTTTTCATGTTGTCTTATTTGAATAGGCGAATAATCTGCTTTTTTAAATAAAAGACAATATTCTTATAATCTTTGCTAGTAAGCTGAAGCCAAGTTGGTGTTTACTAGATTCTACTTCATTCGTAAAGCGAAACCACAGCATTGTACAGCATGCTTTCCAGACAAATTTTGGGAGGGGATATCTTGCAGGCACAGCGGATTATTCCATTGTTTTACGTGGGAAACTATCTGTTAAATTGGCTATAGCAAGACAAAGACGGAAACTGGCAGGTACTGATATTTTATGTTGCCTCGTCAGCACCAAACAACAATAGCCATGAATATATATAACACTAGTGGGGTAGGGCGTGAAGAAACAACACACCCGGTGAGATTGGTGACAACAGCGCAAAGCCATTAAGTTTGTGAGAATCACGGGTTGAAGTATAATTATTTTTGTACATATGCTATGGCCTGGTGACTGTTAACCGTGATTGTCCCAGGAAAACCAGGATCAGCGGATTAGTGTGATATTTTGTATTCCTGAATGGCTATCCGGAATCAATTCAATCAATTTTGTCCTGACGATTGACGAGACAGGAAGTTTGCGTGGTTTCAGGACAAAGGCAGTAAACTATACAATCACATTCTGAACCCATTTTGGCAAATATCCTACATTTCAAAGTTCAAGCACCTATCGATCCTGTCGAAGACTTTCGCCGCATTTACACACAAATTAACATAGAGTATGAGTTTGCGATACCAGATTTGGTATGGATTTTCCCTACCCGGATGATAAGTTCTTCTGATCTTTCGAAGGCATGCACACCTTATCCTGCTGGAGTAATTTTCTTTTTAATTCCCTTGGCGATCCGTCATGGTTACTACGAATCCCAAGTTGATCCCACAGATCCGAACAATATTTATTACACACCATGGAGATCTTTCAAGCCTTGACGATGCGTGCTTTTGTGCGCGTCAACTTGATAGCCCAAAGGATCACCATGCAAGCGCCTGCGGACCTGTTCCTACCCACCTTCTATCAACGGTGATATTTTCTGTTGGCTACTCCATACGTATTTAATCAGTATACATGCACCGTCCAAAGACATTACCTTTATAGCATGTCATTTTGTTTGCTATCCTTAAACGACTGTTCATTTCTGCTTGAATGTCTGGTCCCGCGCAGCCTGTTTATTGTTGTACACCCTGTGAACGTGACAAGGTGATGATTGTTGTGACATTCACCTCATTAATCCTGCTGTTATTAGTGTTGTGGGCCAAGAACGTAGATGGTGTAATGCTTGCTTATTTGGAAACCCAACAGATGGATATATGCTCCTCAACAAGACAACACATAAACACATTTGCATATAACGTTGACCCTGAGACGTTGCCAATGCCCAGTTCCTGTATAGAAAACCATTTCATGCCACAATTCGCTCAAATGTTTCTTCTTGTATTTCCCCCCAGTTATTTCACTATTCAAATACACGCTCATGCCTCACTACTGGGTAGTAGTGTGAGTAGTATAGTGTAATCGCTCATCCTCACTACAGAAGTACCATATTAGCCGATCCAGCTTGTTTTGATCTTTTGGATCCAAGTTGCCTACACGTCATTCAGCCTTCCCAGGATAACGCTGTGGTAATGTTTACACCGAAGCGTTTCGTCACTTGCAATGCTGTTCTCTTTTTGATGAAGACAAGTTTGGCTTGAAATTTCAGTCGACACTTACGATTTCAGCCATATTTTAGGTAGGCTTAATCGGTTCGACGAGACGTTTTGTAAGTTAACTCTAAGAACTGTCACGTTTGAATGCTAGTTCGATGTAAATCTTTATATCATCAGGCCTTAAAACTTAGTATGTTGCTATCTGTTGCTGCTTGTGTGTATCGATAAATTGCAACGGGTGTTCATCATCCCACAACGTATTCGTGAATGATGTAAGTATGCCGGCTATACATTCCAACAAACAACTACTGTGGTGAGAACGAGCGATTGCGTTCTACCACTCGTATTAATAATAGTCAGTAGTAGGGCAAGAGCACGGACATGAACATAGGAATGACTGCGGAAAAAATACATGCAGCTTGACATGAAATGTTTCTCGGTGCATACAAGGACCGGGTGCTGGAGACCGTTACAACCATCACTAATGCTGTATGCATATGGGTGGGTTTGTTTATTGTCGTGTTGAGGCGCATAATCCATGCGTTAGTTTTCTGAATAAGTAATCCTTACGACATCCACGTTTCTGGTTCACAGCACTAAGTCCCCCTTGAGAAGACAGTGTTCCAACTAATACTCACCTGTCCTTCTTGAGTGTACTAGACAATTCCTTCTGCCTTTTGGTACACAGACCTATCTATGGATCCATCATCTGTACGACTGATATGCATGTCTGGAAATGGTAAAAACTAGCCCTTTGCAACCAAAAAAGACAATCAGATTAACACGACAGGTATTCAATCGTTTTGCCATGTCACAAATCACTTGTGAAGAATGCGTAATTATGATGATGTTATCCACCTAAAGTTTGTAGAGCAACAGCGACAAAATTTCCCTAGTCAGTCGTCTCTCTCTCACCACTATGAGAAATTCAGCAAACAAAGGTTCCAAGTACCGCTACGCTACAACTGTGCCGGTTTGCCTATAAGGTTTATTCTAGAAATTAAATCTAATGTTCTCCCTGCATACAAATAATAAAACATTTCCGGTTGATTCGTAAAATGTTTTATATCATGGTCTTCAGGGTCACTCAGGTCGCATATAAATTATAACTTCATGTGTATTGGAACATTGAAAAACAACGACTGAAGATCTACTGAACACACTAATTTCCCAGTTAATGTGACTTTGTCAAAGTCTTCAACCAGACCAAATGTGTATTTACACCATACAATTGAAATTCCTGTTTTAATGACACCAAGGATTGTACAAATTACTGGTGCGCAACCCAAATTACGCTCCTCTCTAGTTTCTGCTAACATAAGGTGTCGTTCGGCTTATACCTATGTGATACTTTCCGCTCCTACAACAAAATTGTGTTATGTTTTCAAATCTTGATTGTGTTTTACATTCGATATACTTTTATTGTCAAATGTACGCAAGTAATTTAACCTTCCTCTTAATTGTGAAACTCCAATGATTACGACCGTTAGGAGAAAAAGCGTAAAATCTGGGACTGTTTACAACACTAGCGGGATTTCATGTGTTTTTCCTTAGCAGCGCCTCATGTAATGCTTAAACTTGATAAAAATGAAACCTATTAGTTCAGGTAAGTAGCATAGCTCGATACCGAAAACGAAACCGTTGAAAATGCAAGCAGCGGCTTGGAATTTTGCCGAACAGCTTTGCTAGTTAACATTTATAGCTAATCAGCATAAAAACCTGAAAATAACATGATAATACTTACCAGTTGCGGGGAAAATTGCAAGTTCCAAACGGTATTCCTTCCGAGTGTAAATTTTTCCATTTATGGATAGAACATTTTATCGTTTATTTTTTGAAACAACTATTTCCTATTGAAAATTTATGTGGAGCAGATAAAAGAATGACATTACACGATTTATACTCGACCAGATTTCTCTGCATCCCTACTGGTGTTTACGGCAGATGAGTTAAAATGTGCAAAATTGCAAACCTCAAGGCAATCACAAAAGGTCAAAGTTCAAAACCAGTTTGGTTGCTACCACGGCAGCATCAACGTCAAAAACAACCCTTTTTTATGCACAAAATGACAGTGTCTGATCGTAATGGCCTTGGTGTATCGTAGCAAACGTTTATTTCTAGTCAAGAAAAGAACACGGAATGACTTGGATGAGTCAATCACATGTTGCATCATCAGGTGATATTTGGCAATCGATGACGATGACTGCTTCCTGGTGTTTACTGTCGAGCTGCTTGAATGTGTGACTGTATGTTGAACCCATTTCGGTATGTGTACGGCAACCCTGATTCCAAGCTGGCGCTCAGTTCGACCAACATAGGATGCTCCGCATTCACATTTGAATTCATAGAGCATGTTTGATTTGGCGAACTGAGTCGTCGGTTGCTTAGCCGGGGACGTGGGGATTCGGACTGTTTTGTGCACGATCACTGGTTTCGCGTCAAGAAACATGTGTACAACAACTGACTTTAGCCGTTGTTCGACTATTCTACGCACACTCTCCCTTGTAAGAGTGTTTTAAAGCTACCGTCTTTCTGGCGACTGTGAGCTGTACAATGCTGGTTTTGAACTTCCTCATAAATTCAGCCACATAACCGTTTTCTAGTAAAGTCTGTTCTGTTCGATGGAGTTCACTGTCCAGGTTGTCACGAGTAGAAAGCCGTGTGGTCCGGTCACATAGCGTCTGTACCAATCCTCTTTTATATGTTACTGGAACATAGCTGTCAAACTGTAAATACTGACTGGTCCATGTATTCTTCTAATATATCGCACGTTGAGTGGATCCACCCATTCTCTTAGTTATGTTGACGGGAGACTGATGAGGGTGGGCGATACGACCAAGAAAGTACACACTGTCTGCTTTGTAAGCGTAGCCATGAGTAAACGGTGTAAAGAGACCTGTTACTTACTCAGTCCATGAAGTCGTGTTATTCGTATGAGCTATCACACAATGTCGAAACTTCAGTGTGATAATTTTCTCTTCATTCTCTGCCAGAGCGCCGTCCGCAGTTCGGACCATAGGATCAACCTTCACTTAGTAAAATTGGAAAAACGAGAGTCACACTGTTTGGAACACGTCTTCAGTTCCAGGATATAATAGTTTCGGTAGCCCATATCACCTTCCATGTGCGGTCAATCTTGGGAAGTTTGACCACTTAGCTTAGCGCGAAATAAAAACCTATATCGCAAAAATCCAAGACTTTATTGGCCATAGAAAGGTTAAGAAAAACTTGTTCAAATTGTACATCCATTCAACATGAAAGAAGTATTCTGCGACGGTTTGTTAATGTTCTTTTGTATTGTGTACCATCTGAGAAATCTTACGTCTTTCCTTTATCTCTATCGATTTACCCACGTAAACATAACCGACTCATTTGCTTGTGCTTTGGGACTTATCGTTTGGCTTGAACATGTGGTGTGTACAAATGAAAATAAGCAATCTGTTTATTCGGTAAATTGTGGTGGTTAGATGGACCATCACTTCAGTGGAACAACGATAACCTCTAAATCATTTGGCTGGAATTCAACCTTAATTAGTTAAGCACTTCAACTTATTTATGTCCTGCTGTGTATGTTTTCAGTTTATCAATATCAGTGATTCGCATACATCACTGATTCTGTTAATGTACACATGATTTCTGGCTTGCAACCTATCGCCGATAGCGGTCACTATCGTGTTATCTGTCTTAATTTGCCAGAACTTGGTAACTGATTCACCTGATCTGTAGACACTTCTGATTAGGAAACCCGAAATCATCCACGAATGCGCCGATCACTTGTCAGTAATTTGGTTCAGAACTTATAAATTCCAAATCGGTACCGAGTATTAAATTCAGCTAAACGAGCACTGGTCATTGTCTAATGATCTCCTATGCGGAATAAAAAGTAACTAGTATCGTTGGGGGAACGTGTTACTTAAATGCAATTGTATTTGTGGTCGTACTTACTCTCCGGTACAGTAAGGATCCTCAGGCATAAACAAGTGAACGAGCGAGATTCTAAACCGAGGTCCTTGAGGTCAAGGTGCTTACGCCTTGTGAACAAACAGCCGAACTATGGGTGGAAGTAAGCTGTCATCAGTTAGTCAGCATACGTAAGACTTTAACTAGTTCACTTCATTAGGTACATCTATTTCACAAACAACCTTGTCAAATAACAACAACGCTCACGCCACTGAAGTTGACTAGCCAACATCTCATCCAAATTTTCAGCCGCCGACTCTGTGAGATACAAGGGTCCCAACCCAAAAGAGAAACCCGACCCATAGCCGCCAACCTGTTGGTGAACGTTTTCATTTATATGTACACGGTTGTTATCTGTCCACCTCGCAACTTACGTCAGTTGGCCTCGCCACCGACAGAGAGTGTTCGGTGTGGCAGACGACTAACCGGCGTTCTTAGTATGTGGCCATATTTCAATCCCTAACTAGGTGGGAGTTAGTTTGTGTTGGCCTACCTAGCACGAATGGTTCTGCTGACCTAATCATCACAGCATTCCGCTTGGTGCAGTTTGTCGTGAAGTTATTCAAGCTGTTATATTTGATCAAAGTCCATCCTTTCTGAGATATCCATCACCACATATCTGATCCAGTATTTTCATCCATTCTCACTATACGATCCACCTCTATGACTGAAACCTGGAACGTTGGCTTACTCTGCCTACTTTGGTATGACTGACTCAAATATATCCGGTGTAATGAATTTGAACCAGAGAGGTTTTCTCACTGAAGAAAATGCAGTCAGTCGACGCTCACATGCAAGTTGTTGTGAGAGTCACTTTAATCAAACGACGCCAGTAAATTTAATCAGCGATCAAACGCTACGACAAAGTTGTTTGTAAGAGTTGATGGTAAAAGTACTTTGAAAACTGATCGAAGTTAGACAGCCGAGATGCTTGAATCCAGTTTTTGGAAAGTCGTTTTGAAAAGGCCAATTAAAAAATAACTAACAAGGTAAACATTACTTTTTGTGTATGACTGTGCATCTTTTCTCTGGTAAACTGAAACTGCTTTAGGTCAGTTATAACTTAGTCATTTTAGTCTACTAGGTAACATCATGAACTTTGAAAAGTTACATCCAAGTACTGCTTCAAACGGATCATCAATGTATTTTCTTACAGGTGTTGAAGATGACGTTCTTTTTAGATAATTCACTGCAATGAACGACGTTGTCTATAAGTTACGAAGTTGCCGATGCTAATGCCAGATGGTGGCCCGGGTTCGAATGGCGAGTTTGACTGTCCGCAAGCCGGTGAACGTTTCGTGAGATTTTGTGTCGAGTAACTAGCGTTATTGATCCATACAACAATCAATAATCGAAATCTCACTAAACTTAATTAACTTTTGGGCAATCAGTAGACTGCCCTACTACACAAAACGACAATCATGTATGCTATCATACAATCGTCTTTCGACAAGACGCAAGTATAAAGGCAAAAGTTTATCTTTTATCACTGACCTGATGAATGGAATCAAACAAAACACACATAATTGGACTGTCAGGTGAGTGACCTCAAATGTCCTCTGTCTTACGAAGATCTTTGTTATCGAATTTTCTTAGAGTATGAGATTAAGGATAGAAAATTTGTTGTTTTACAGCGTGTTTCTCTTACATATCAATTACTGCACTCATACCAAAGCAAGTGTTGATTATGTTAACTAACAGAGGCCCATTCACTCAAATCTTTATGTTCTCATTGTTTCGTTGTTGCCTTCAAGACGTTAGTTCATCGGCTACAAATGTACGACACAATGAAAAATGTAAACCCACATAAAGCTCGGTGACAAGAAGGAAAAAACTTCTGCGATAAGCAGCAGTTGAACAAACTGTGGATATTTATCATAGATAGATAAGTGCTCAGGTGAATGGTTTACAAATCAATCAAGAAAGTGATCACATGACTTATCAAAC